>MJUU01018762.1:38352-56520 GCA_002080025.1 Modiolus philippinarum
CATATATACAACATAAACACAAGAATTACAAATACAATTAAACTTAAAAACATAAACTGCAATATAATTCAGTCGACTCTTTAATAGATACCAAATTCAATGAATAGTGTTACTCATTATAACAAGTTTTTGAAATAAAAACACATAAAAACACCAAAGCTTACAAAGTCCTCAGTCGTTCGACAGATTTGTGAACACAACAGCATAAGCTGCAATAAGAGTTCTGCAGGTGCTTATTTTGACAACATATGTCTCTTCAGTGCAGATAAACATCAAACATTTCAAAGGCAAAAACATCTAAACACATGACAAATCTGAAGGGGATAAAACTTGAGTAGCACAAAAATCAATTATGTTTAAAATTCAGAAGCTTCCTCAGATAACGTTCATTCCATATTTAACGTTTACATCGGATTTATTCATTATCTATTTTCTTGGAAGTGCTTCATAATAAAAGTCACTATAAATGAAAAAGAAACAGCGAGATGATGTTCTATATTGTATTACTAACGCGGGTATATGCTAAATGGGATGGAGTTAAAATTGTTCTCGCTAACGCAATTCTGGAGACGCATGTCTTGGTGAAAATTTCAGTTACCTAAACACTATATATTTCATATATGCAACACATGTATAAATGCTCTAGAAATATATGCTCTATATACATTTCAGTTATAGTGTACTTGTTCTTGAAAGAATTTCTCATATGAGTATATTATCATACTTTCAAATGTTGGCATTTTTATTTTTTGTAATTACAAATTGTTATTCTGGCCACCTTTTTATTGATTTTATTTTACCAAGTTTTCTTACTTTTGACTCGATGATTGCCCTGTCAGTGTGACAATTTCAGGCACGGGGGGTCACTTCGGGTGGAACTGGGTACAGGCCTGCCGCTGGCATTTTGAAAATACCTCCTTTCATATAGTTCCCCAAACAAAATATTGACCCTTTCAAAAATAAGCAACCCAACTGTATAGTAAATATGTGTAATTTTAGTCAGAAGACTTAATTTCACAAAAGGAATGTTCTTAAACATCAAATAATGATAAAACCTGATTAATTACAGCAACCGGTAGATATTCTGGCCATTTGGGGTTAATTTACGACCCATTTATATATATGATGTCAAAAATTACTACCCATTCATATAGTTGACAACTGCAAAAAACAGGGCCTTTCAAGCGGCATGTCTGTATCACTGGTCTGTATATACCTCTATATAGGAAGTGACCCCCCCCCGTGATTTCAGGAAATATACCGGAATCGGCACCGCAAATAGTTTCATCTGCTTTTAATTTAGGTTTCATACATAAACATATGTGAATTTGAATAAAAAGGGTAATGCAAGAGTAAAAGAAAACTGTGTTACGGCACATATTGTCACCGGCGACAAAATGTGCAGGGGTTACATTATTGCCTATTTTGAAATACGTTTATGGTCATTATTTAGCTTTCTAGCCAAACTGACCCACCTTTAGGAAATGATTTTTCTGTAGGTTGTAATATCAGGATTCGAAAACTAGCAACATTTAGTTTATTTGACTTTTCCATGACTATACAGCGTGATTATAAGTTTGATATCAGATAACAATTAGTCTATTTTTAACTATTTATAGAGATTTATGTCAAGCTATCCATGTTTACAAATATTGTAATGAAAGGTAATTGCATAAATGCAGTTATATTTATATAAATCCTTACATAGGGTCATCTAATTTTCATACGTTTTGATTATAGGATTTTTTTTATAAGAATCTAGTGTAAGGAACCTGGATTATAGAGCGGAGATTACATCTATGAACAGCCAAATTTATTGCTTACCGGTTTGTGGGGTCAAGTTACCTTTGAATTTGCACAGACAGCAGTAATTAATCGTGCAAATTGCATTAAAGTAAAATATATAAATAAATAAATAAGATAATAATAATGATTAATAAAAATAAAATAAAATAAAATAAATAATTACAATAAAAAAGGGGTGAACATCGCCTTCTTAGCTTTTTTTTATGTTTTGCTATTTTTTACCATTGCTACTTCTGGTAGACTGTTGTCCCCGAGAGTACTTCTCTGCTTGATAAAAAAACTATTTATTTTTGGAAACTTACAATATGTAAATTAAAACTAAGGAGTAAATGCATCTGCCCTTAGCTGATTTTGGATTTTTATTGATACCCTTTGATTATTTGGTCTCTATCAGGTCATATATATATATTTCGATTTATGGATTTCAATGTTTTGATTTCATCTGATCTGAAGTGATATAAGTTGTCGAAATTAATGGCTACACGGAGTAAGAAAATATACAGTTACTTCGGTATTTTGCTATTTTTCCACTTATATATATATATATATATATACGGTGGGCTAATAGGAGGTTTGGCAATTAGACATCAATATTTTGGTCTGAATAGTAGACACTTCCCTTAGCACATGCTGATGAAAGGTTGACTCGCTAGGTGGAACCTACATCGCTCTTCACTTGTTAACATATGTACGGTAAGAGCAAAGGCGACTTGCCAAACTACCTATTAGTCCATCGTATATCTGTGTGTGACAGAAAGGAACGAAAGGTCTTGAACCAGTATTGTGCACCGAGAAAATGTCATCTGATCTTCTGCAAAATTGAATCTGAACATGTAAAGTTAGAAACATAGATAGCAACAAAACATCATGCCTTTTGTCATGAAAAGAACTGAGTTGCAAAGAACTTTCTGTGCTAATCAATGCTCTGATAACACAACTTAATATTTTCTTAGAAAGTCAGATCGCGGAATACTCAACCTCAACTGAAGTTTCACAAACTATCGTGAAATCATCCAAGATATTAAAGAAGCTATTGTTGAACTTGGTCAAAAAGGTATAGAAAGTATAATTCAGTGGACACCAGGCCATGCAAACATTTCTGGAAATGATATAGTGGACAGATAGGCAAAAGAAGCAGAAGGAATGGAATACACCGAAGCAAGAACGAGGAAAGGGGGGAATTCTGAAATCATAAATCCAAAATCACGGCAATTCAAATCCAACACGAATTGAGACAGTATGACAAAGACAAAACAAATAAACATAAATGAACAAGAACGCCGCACAACTAAAGCACTAGCAGTGTGAACCCCTTTAAAAACTGAGGTATCATCAGGCGCTCCGGAAGGGTAAGCATAATCTGCTCCACGCATGGCACTCGTCACACAGCCAGCTAAAATATTATATTGAAATAACTGTTGGGTGGCTGATTGGTTATCGTCATTTTTCTAACCGGTAGACAATACCAATTAAAATCCATGGTGCATGTTACTTCTCTGGAAGATGTGAATCAGGCAATCAGAATATCAGATCTCAAATTAGCAGTAAGGAAATCAGTTATTAGAAAATGGCAAAGAAGATGGACTATTTCAGAACAAAGGGAGACACCTATTCATGCATACTAAAACCAACAGTTTCTGGACTTCCAAACTAAAGATATCAACTATCTTCATCCAACTAAAAACAGGATATTGCCCACAGCTTAACAAATATGGTCACCAAATAAGCAAATTATCATCACCTCAATGTAACTTTTGAATAGAATTTCTGCTACATTGTCCCTTATATGAGACCGAAAGAAACCAATATAACAACAAGATCAAGCAATGCACAAGAAACAATGATGATAGACATTAGCATACTGATAAAAAGCCAAGAACACCAGAACAACACTGAACAGTCACACAGGGAGAGCAGAATACATTATAGACACTAGGAGATTCGGTCACAGCTCCCCAGGTACAGTAAATTGAAAATTTACATTAAAGAGTAATGAACATTTCCCAGACATTTAGCCTTGAGACTTTACATGTTAGTACATGTCACTGCGATAAAGTGATGGAAATGTGTCTATATCAGTAATCGTCGCACGACAATTTAAGTGATCTATCTCCATTTATGAAAAATTTCAGCTGAGGTGGGAAACTAACTTTAAAGTACACGTTCTATCTCCATAAAAATCTCAAGGTCCCTTGTGCTGTCATTTAGGAGCTAAAAACAATAATTAAATGATCTACCTCCAAACCGGATTTGAATTCAGTATTAAACTGTATCAAGTTCTAAACCAATCTATGTTCTTTATTGGTGCCATGTGACAAAAGTTAACCAATCAGATTAGTATAAACAATTGAAATTAGGTGTGTCTTATAATTGTTCCTTAAAATTAATTTTTCATACGTTTAAGAAATTATTTTGCAGTAAAAAGGCTTGATCAATGTTTCTTTTACATGTATTCAAACAAAATTATAATTAAAATAACTTAAGGTTTGTATAATTTGGTGCTATAAGGAGAAAATCATTTTAATTTTCAAGGAAATAAACTGCAAAGGATAATCAACATTGATTTAGACAGGAATATTATTTTACATTTTATAACTTAATCTTTAAGTTAGTTGACGTTTGTTATAGTCAAATATTATTTTAAATATGTAGAAAACTCGAGAGACATACATATTGATCCTATTAAACCCATTCAGCGCCCAAGGTTTTTATATTTGCATTCATTTTCAACAGAGTGAGAAGTGGGTATCTTTCTGAGCAGAAGTTATATTTATACTGTCGAGCCGTTAACCATATTTTTTATTTAGTTAGGTTCCTGTAGAGCTCTTATCTTTGAATTAAACGTACATAGTTTTAAATAAACAGCAAGTGTTCTACAGAAGTTCGGCTGAGCCTGAGTTACTGGAAGTATCTTTAAGATTTGTCACAAAAAGTACTTCGGATTCCCAGCGTAATCCAGTGCAAATGTTCTACACATTGTCATTTGAGTCTGAGTTAGTGGAATTATCATGAAGGGTTACAAAAACTTCAAGCGCTTTGGAAAAAATATCATGATACCTCCTTAAACAGAAACTTGGGGATTTCGAAAAGATTATACAGTATTTGCTTTTAATAAACAGACAATATTTTCAAAATGATTATACAGTATTTGCTTTTAATATACAGACAATATTTCAGAACCTTAGTTAATAAAAACAAAAAGCCAGTAATGAAGTTTCTTGATAATATTTTTGTTCGTTTCGGCGGTACAGTCTATCGGCAAAAAATAGGTATTCCTATGGGTACCAACTGTGCACCTCTCATAGCAGATTTATTTCTTTATTGCCATTTCGTTCAATTATCATGAGAAATATTTTTAAATGAACATCCATGTTGTTTTTTTTTCATATTTTGCTAAATTTCCTATTTACATGCACAATAAATGTTAAGTTTTAAACTATTTTATATGACATTACATTTTAATACTAAGGCAAAATAAGTAAAATCTTTGAAAAATATTCTTTTTTCGAATGAACGCTTTCTTTCTGTAAAAAAGTGGGATTTCTACTCTAACCTTGACCCCTTCTACCTTCAAACTTAAACCTTGGTCTTGCTGTCAATAGCTGAAAAGATATTAATTCCAAAAATTTCAAATCCATTTTCCCAAAAATTGTAGTTTTGGGACATACAACAGTTTTATTCCAGTGCTACCACTGTTATCATCAATTTGATATAGCGATGCCTCTGAATGGCATTTACAGAAAATTCTATTTCACACGAAGCACGATGCCATCTTCGGATGCACAAGTGATGGTCAAGTAACCGTCTATGTCAAATACAATGAGCAGAAGATATACTGGAAACAATTGAATTGTTTATGTTACAACTACCAATAGAGACAGTAAAAATTACTCATACTGTAATATGAAATACTGAACTAACATAAGTTTTGTGAAGCTTTCAGACACATTCTGCTCATATGTGATACGATACCGTATTCATTATTAAATCTATACATAACATTCTTTGCAACCAAACGAACCAAGAGTGTTTTTAAAGTCGATGCTTTTCAAATAATCTGGATGGTCTAGTGATCTAGAAAAATTCCATCGCTTATATCCCTCATGCAGAGCTCTGTCCTAAGCTAATTTTGGCTTTACATTTAGATCATATTGGTTATTTGTTCTCTATCAGTTTTGAAACATCTTTGTGTTTATGGTCTTACAAACGTTTAAATTTTATCTGCACCGAAGAGACATAAATTGTCGAAATGCGTATATGCAGAAATTAAAATCAGAATAACTTCGGTATTTAGTTATTTATGATGAAGTTATTATATTATTTTAAGCAATTGAATTTGTGCTGTTTATAGTGGGCTGTGTTTATTGTGAATACTTTCAGAGATGACAATAAACTATTTAACTATATTGTACTTGTATTGTATTGTATGTATTGTATATCAGGTCGTTCAAATATATGGACTTTTAAAAATTTTTTGTTATGTAATAGTTTGAACTTTAAATAATCCCAAATATACAAATGGGATTATTTGCAAGTAAGGTGGATAATGGGGACAAAATATTAAGATATATAGTAGAATACTTATCGCGAACTAAAAAAGAAACTATGAAAGAGCCGTCACTGTATTATAACCTATTTCTGGTCAATCATCGTGAACATGAAAAGAATGAAATTATACGACAAACTCTATTAAATTAGTCTCATGATCCTGCTATAAATTCTAGTTCCGGTGGCCATCAGTCAACACGATTCTAAAAAAGGAACTGATGTGCATCAAGTCTCTGGTAATGCTTATAAAAGATTACCGTACCAATCGAGTTAAACAAAAAAAAATCATTTCTGTTAAAACATTCATCACTATTTTCGCTGCGTCTGCATGTTCTTTTTTTTTTGTCATAATTGCCCTCCATACTTTTTACACCAAGGGTTATTTGACTGGACTGTATTATGTTATGGTGTATATCTTTCATCTAACAGGTAGAGTCTAATATTTGAAAGGTCGTTTTAGGCAAGTAATTAGTGATGTTCCTTGTGAACAAATTGGCTTTAATGATATGTACAGCATTTTCCCCCAAAATTTTATTTTCATTATAATAGGCATTATATCTCGCACGTAGTATGCAATTGTCTCTGGCGCGTCATGATGATATTTTATATTACAAGGGATTGTGAACTATGAAACTAAGTAAATAAAAATAAATTGATAAACATAAACATAAATCAAAAATAGGACAAATATCCCTTGCTTTACAGCAGAACTTAGGCTCCACAGAAAATCAAATGGTTGCTATTTAGATGTACGAAAGTTTAATAGGCCATCGCCAGACTTTCAAGAAAATTTTGAAAATGAAAAATAAAGCAATACACCAACATGGACAAACGAAAATAATTTTATCAGTTTATCTATATCATTTTGAAAAAAGTGAAGTTATCATTTATCCTCCCCTTTTGCGTGGATTTGTGAGTTTGAAGCTAGCGTCTATTGGAAGTGGACAATGCTTGTTAACATCATATTGGACATTTGTACATTCTAGTGCTGCACTTTGTTCTGTTCTATAATTGATTAACATAAACTGCCAAAGATGCAGTAATAATAAAAATAATGATGATGATGACAATGAGGATGAAATAAATAAAATTACACAAGTACTATGGTCAGATCAGTGGACAAGACTTTTTTGCACGAAACACCAGATACAATTAAGAAGAAGGTTGGGTCACATTAAATGAAAGTTGCATGGTTGGTTAAACCTTAATACAATCAAATCAATAAATACAGTTTGAACAAGGAGTCCTTAAAATGTGACCTGTATAATAAATATTTGACTAATCTGTTCTATATATAAAACTTTTAATAGTGCGTAAACACTAACGGTTCTGAATATTCCTGTTTTCACATGTAAAATAGAAGAAAAAAAAATCGACAAATACTTGAAATAGACGAACTCATTACAGACAAGACAAATATCATCTTACCACTCAGTGGATGGTTTGTTTTACACAATTGGCAATGTTTCTTATATTGCTATGTTTTAGTCTTTTGTCGATCATCAGAGGCGAGGGTATGCTCGTGTTATAATTTTGAATTTAATACAAAAAAAACTTAAGAATTGTACAAACCATTGTTTTCTCCCCCTTATATTTGTTAAGTAAGTGCTCCTATTCTGAATGTTTTGATCCAAGACATTTAAAAAAAATACAACTCTTTTAACAATTTCACATTATTTTGATCGGAGATAGTTTACATACGACACGACACGATAGCATAATTTGTAAACGATTATTCACCAAATGCATGGCATTGAGACGATTAATCTTAATAATAGTTACCAATATCTTTTTTATGAATTAACAAAAACAAAAAAACAAAAAAAACAAAAAAAAAACAAAAAAACAAAAAAACAAAAACAAAACAAAAAAACAAAAAACTTACTTAAGTTTGCACCTAATATAGCATTTATCTTCTAAAAAAATCTATTTAACACGGGTAATACATGTTTTTAAAACATTTTAATTTTTGAACTTTTGTCTTCCAGGGGAAAGAGATAAAAATGACCTTATTTAGATTTCTGTGTTTCCTGTTGTTGGAACAATACAATTGCGCTGGATCCATAGAGACAATTAATTTACAGACACCTTCAGGTCAAATAAAGGGAGTTATGGAGACGTATAAAGAAACTGGAGAACCTATTTATGAGTTCCGTGGAATACCATATGCAAAACCCCCAATTGGTCCTTTAAGATTTAAAAAACCTGAACCATTTGGAAAGTGGCAAGACATCCTGGATGCCACATCTTATGGCAAAGCATGTTTACAGGTTATTCCAGATTTTATGCCAGAAGAAGAACGACCAGAAATATCGGAAGATTGCCTGACTATCAATGTTTGGGTACCAAAGGAATTACTAAAACCGAAATCTCTGTCAGTGATGGTGTGGATACATGGTGGTGGGTTTGAAGTGGGGTATGGACACGAAGATATGCGCAACTCCCCACGTTTTGTCATGGAGGGAAATGTTATACTAGTAACATTCAACTACAGATTAGGCTTGTTTGGGTTTTTTGCCTTGGACCATCCAGCTGCAAAAGGGAATTATGCCCTGTGGGATCAAAAATTAGCATTGCAATGGGTGCATGATAATATTGAAGCATTTGGTGGTGATCCAGAATCGGTAACGATCTTTGGTGAATCTGCTGGTGCATACAGTACATCATTACAAGCTCTGATTCCTTCAAATAAAGGATTATTTAAAAGGGTGATATGTGAGAGTGGAGTACATAGTAAATTATTAATGCGAAAATCAAAGGAGATTAAAGACTATGCCAAGGATCTGGCGGCCAAATCAGGATGTTCGCTTGATGACGAGTTTAAATTTGTAGACTGTCTCAGAGATAAAGAGGGAGAAAAACTAAATGAACTCACATCGTTTTATGAAAGCGTGCCTGCAGATAAATTAGGCAAAGAATTTTTTTTCAAATCACACAGTTATCCTGTTGTAGATGGTGAGCTTTTTCCAGTAAATCCTCTCTTAAAACTTATGGATATAAAATCAGACGTTGGTACCTTTTTCCGGTCCTTAGATTTTCTAGCTGGGGTGAATTCAAACGAAGGATCTTTATTGTACATGATAGCTTTACCCCAAATGCAGCAACATTATGTTTTCAACACTACTGAGGGCATTCCACATAGAGTCATTTGTGAAGCATTAGTTGCGCCGTTTGTTAAAACTTTTTTGAAAGATGACAAAGAGATGAAACAAAAAATATGTGATTTTTACCGGGTAGATGGTTCTGTTGATGAACAGAGTAGGAGGGCGACGCATGCGTTGGGAGATATAATGTTCAATTATCCAACGGTCAGAATGTTAGAGTACCATTTGGGTGGTAAAGGAAGAACGTATCAATATCAGTTTTCTAGGAAAAGTCCTGAACCCTTTGGAGGACCACCTCCTAAATGGTTTGAGGGAGTAGGACACGGAGATGAGATTTTATACTTGTTTAATTCTGGCGAAGCTGACCTTACTGAGGAGGAAAAGAATTTAGCCAGACAAATGATCATGTACTGGACATCGTTTGCAAAGACAGGGTGAGTTTCAAAAAGTAAATAAAATATTGTTTTTTATATTAAGTTTCAAACCTATGCATTAAACATTAACCTTTTCAAGTACAGAACTTTGCAAATGTGTCAAAAAGAAATCAGTTATAAAACTTTCGTAACTAATGAGTATTTTCCTCTTGCATAGCTTTGTCCTTAGTTTATTTTGGCTTTAATATTTAGATCCCTTTGGTATTTTGTTTTCAGTCAGTTTTTACACACATTTCGGGATATGGATTCCCAAATGCTTTGATTTTATCTGCACTGAAGAGACATTAGTTGCCGAAATGCACATATGCAGGAACTAAATTAACAGTAACTTCAGTATTTTGTTATTTATGCTAGATCGATTCCTTCAGTTTCTTGCAACACACTTGCAACACCAACCACACACAAACACACAAAAATCTGAGTAATCCCCAAATTTGAATTGTATGCATGAGTCAAAATACTGCAATTAAGAAAACATTTACAAATTGTAGCTTACAATTAAGTATAAAATGGCTCATATAAAAACAAGAGAAAGCTCAGCAATTAAATTACTGGTCAGTGATGTAACATTTTAAGCCCTCTCATGGTTGATGATCTATTTTAGTTTTACAGATATAAAGCAAGTCATTTTAGCCCTTATATACAGTCCACGTACTGACCAGGTACATATATTTAATCTCAACCATTTACGCTATTCTGACGATGATCATTTGATTTTCAGGGGTTGATTTGGGCGATTTTCATAGTAAAATTCTTTATTTCCATGTCTATCTGTAACAGGTTATTTATGTTCGCCTAATGTCATATCAAATCATTATTTCTATTTTCCACAAAAAAAAAAACGAAAACAAAAAAAAAAACAAAAACAAAAAAATGATATTAAAAACAAATTCCACTGTCACCAAGATTGAATTATTTATTTACGAAATTGACCAATCCCTCCCCCTGATTATCAAATTGTGGACCCTTATTGTTACGGATATCTCACTATTTTATTATTCCACATTGTCTTGCAGTTGAGTCGATGAGTGCCCTGTGGTTATTTGTATGATGTGATTATATTCTATGAGTATTTTGTTCATTTAGCAATGAATTCCGCTCAAACCGGTGCTATGACCATTTTGAACTTAAGGTATGAGCAAAGATAATTGTTGAAGGCCTCATGGTGACTTCAAGATGAAGAACACCGATAAGATAGTTGTTCCATTTCTTTGTTTTTAACATGTATTTGTAGAGACTTTGTCTATGTGCATTTACTACATAGTCTTTCATTCTTAACTATTATTTTTTCAGTTATCCAAATGGAGGAAACACAAGATCAGCTACATGGATTCCATTTGATACAACAGGCAGAATATATCTAGACTTAAATGTTCCAGTTAGTATGAGAAGCCTGTATAAGAAAGATACAGTAGAATTCTGGTCCCAAATTTTTCCACAAATAGAAATTGAATTAGCTGAAGAAAACGAATTAAAACATGATGAGTTATAACCCTTTCCGAGCATATTGTTTAAAATTAAGACGATATTATGTACTACAAACTCATCTGTGGGGTCAGTTTTAAATAGGAACTTGTACAGTAGTACTAGAAAGTATGTCTTGAAAGTAAAAAGTGGTATTGTAAGAAAGTATTAAGACTGATATCGATTTGAAGAAAATACAGAGGGAAGTTTCAATATGAGTTACAATTATTGTGTTTTTACATTAGGGTTGTGCTTTTTGAATTTCTTTCAATTGTGCTTCTCGATAATTTTTAATGATAGAATTGCAAGTAAATTAAAACAAAATCGCAAACCTATCAAAAACTGAATTATCTATCTAGTTTTATTTTAGAAATCTACTTGACACCAATACCTTTTTTATTTCCATAATTTGAAGGCATAATATAGTATAGGGTCTGATTTAGTATGGAGTTAGCCCCGCCATTCTACCTCCATTTGATGTCATTTTGTAATATTTTTTTGTGTATAATCATTTTTAATAAATAAAATAATCCATTGAAAACAATCGGTTGGGCCATCCATCTAACTTTCGGGAGTAAAGTTTTTTTTCAAACAGGACTCTCTTTCGTCTCATTCAAGACTAAATAACTAAATACCGAAGTAACTGTGAGGTTAAAATTTCTTCATATGCGAGTTTCGACAACTTATGTCTCTTCATTGCAGATAATATCTAAACGTGTTTGGAAAATCATAAATTTAAAAATGTTAAAAGCCTGATAGAGAACAATAAACAGCTGCGCCAAGTCGCATGATACTCCCGTCGTCACCCCTAGAATGTGGTTCTCAATTTAGAATACACCTAAAACTGCCCAATTAAACATGATATCTCTTTCATAAATCAATCTGCAAAGTTTGAAGTATTAATCAGTTAGAGTGCATTATGTATAAAATTGCCTTAAATTTGAAAAATAAAGTCTCATAACTCTTGCAAGAAAATCGAAATTTCGCGCAAAAGTATACAGATCATGAGGCCATCATACCCAATATCTTTACAAAGTTTGAAGTGAATTGGTCAAAGAGTTGTCAAGTTTGAGCGCAACATGTAAAAAAATTGCCTTAAAATTGACGATTACAGTCCAATAACTCCTACAAGAAAAATGGAATTTTCACGAAAAAGTATACAAATCCCGAGTCAATCATACCCAATACCTCTACAAAGTTTGGAGTGAATCGACCAAAGAGTTGTTGAGTTAGAGCGCGACATGTAAAAAATTGCCTTAAAATTGACGAATAAAGTCTCATAACTCCTACAAGAAAAATCAAATTTTCACGAAAAAGTATACGGACGGACGGACAATCGGACATTGGTATACCATAATACGTCCGTCATTAGACGGGCGTATAAAAACTCAGTATGATCTAAACAGCTAAGGCAGAGCTTTGTATAAAGGAGATACTCTTACTTTTCAACAAAATGTTCAAAAATTTAGATATTGCAAGGTTCCAAATACAATCGGCTTTCGGGTCAGCACCGAAGTACTGACTACTAGGCTGGTTAATACCCTTGAGGACTAACAGACCACCAGCAGAAGTATCGACCCTGAACATGTGCACATTCTTTATTTCTTGCGTGTTTCCATTTTTTTCTGAATTTTATATATACGGCTATTTGAACTCTGTTATTTTACTTCGAAATTCTACAAGTGCGTAATTAACTCCTCTAACAGTTTTTAAACAAGAGGTCTGAAACTAAACTGGAGTGATAAACATTGTGCACTCCCGATTTTGGTTGCATTAAAAATATTTTCTGTACAAAATTTTGTCCTGTTCTCATGCTGTGTCCTTGTTTCTTAGTGTTTTCGATGTTGCCATTGTCCATGAATTGTTCGCTCTTTTTACTGACGGTTCGGTTCTCATTTACTTTATTAAGAATTCAGAGGGAAGCTTCAGTATGACTTACAATTATTGTGTCTTAAAAGGCAATTTCTGATTGTGCATTTTAAATTTCTTTCGATTTTGTTTAGTCGATAAATTTCAGTAATAGGATTGCAAATATATTTGATAACTATGTAAAACAATTCCTATACTTATCAAAGACTGAATTATCTATCTAGTTTTATTTTAGATCAATATTAGTACTTTTTTTTATTTCCATAATTTGGAGGCACGCTTGTAATACATGTAATATAGTACAGGGTCTAATTTAGATGGAGTTAGCTGCCACGATTCTACTTCCATTTGATGTAATTCTGTATTACTCTTTATGCAACATCATTTTAATAAATACAATGAAATTTTGACTACGCTCGTTTGGACCATCATCTGACTTTCAGGAGTAAAGGTTTTTGTCAAACAGGACTCTTTTTGTCTTATTCAAGAAGGAAAAAATCATTTGTAACTATTTTTTTTTGTTCTGAAGACTTCTCACTAGTTTTTTTTAAATATCCACTGCTTCACAGATTGTGAAGAAAAATATATGAAAATGATGTTTGTTTCGCCATGGATAATTTTCTCAACAGAAGTTACAGATGCACGAACATTTAATATAAGCATTATGCGACAACTAAATTCACAATAACCTCGGTATTTTGTCATTTATTACTGGGTCGATGCCTCTGCTGGTAAACTGTAGACACCAAGGGTATTCACGAACCCAGTAGCCAGTAACTTAGATATTTAGTTATCTAGTTAAACCTTTCAAGGCAAATAGAAAATCATTTGTTCTATACCTCTGTAATACAAAGCTAGCTGCAATTTGTTATATACCTCTGTAATACAAAGCTAGCTGCAATTTGTTATATACCTCTGTAATACAAAGCTAGCTGCAATTTGTTATATACCTCTGTAATACAAAGCTAGCTACAATTTGTGATATACCCCTGTAATACAAAGCTAGTTGCAATTTGTTATATACCTCTGTAATACAAAGCTAGCTGCAATTTGCTGATTTTTATTGCCTCTTGGCTTATTTTTAACGATGTCAACTCTTTCAGACATTTTGATTTTTATTGCATCGAAGATAAAAAAATATCCGAATGGCCATTTTCAGAATGTCCCTTCATGTACTGGTTTCATCCTGTCTGTCTGTCAACACGAAGGGTACTTATTAAAATATTTTGTTTAATCAAATCGTCTTTCAGGTTTTTACCGAAAGACCTGAAAGTTAACACAGTGTTTGTATACATTCGGAACATGTGCAATCTTTGTTTTAAAAATGAGCTATTTTGACTCAGTGATCCTCTGAAATCTGTAGAATCAAATAGGTGCGCAATTATATCAGATGAACTACAATATCCTGAAAGTATGGTTAGAATATGATTTACAGTATTGAAGGAGTTCCAGATTAAGAAACTGTAAAAAATCAAAAATCAAATTTTAGGTATCAGATGCACAGCTAGATCAGGAGAACAATATATATTGCACGCTATGTGTGGATTAACAAACCAGGTTAACATATAAGCTATTTAGGCTCCCTGAAGCTCTAAAATCTATAAAACAGAAATTATTAGTATCAGGTGCACAACTATGCACCATGTGAACAACATATCCTGGAATTTTGGTAGGAATCAGACAGGCAGTTTTGAAGATGTTGCAGATTCCAAAATTGCCAGAATGTGTAGTATGACGATACATGATGACGACATAAGATGACTGATAGTAATGCCTATGTGTTGACTCTATTACAGTAGGCGATAAAACTAGATTCTTTGATATCTATCATGAAATTAACCAGCAATTTCTATTCTTTTAATTCCAATATCTTTAATAATATAAACAAATGTAATGAGAATTATTTGTAATTTTACTATCAAAATGAAATACTAGTATATCAAAATTCAAAAACATTACAGAAAGCAACATGTGACATATTTAGCCATGTAAGATTAGATAATATCATGGTTCTTCGGCTAGTTTTAGCGAAAATCAACAAGAGGGGAGATTTGTTTTCACTTATTTTGCATGAAAAAAGAGTAAGAATTTTTCAATACTTTTGAAGAAGTTTTTTTTTGTGAGGGAGGTATACCCTTTATTTGACTTTACGATTGATTAAAATAAAAAGATCCAATGTTGCACCTTTTCAAGTCAAAAGTGAGTGCTTGGGTACCCCAGAAATTAATTTATCTAGCCAAACACATAAACATTTACATCACAGAGTGTCTGAAATTTTTACATGGAATATCTGTATATTGAAACATATCAGTCTTAATAAAAGGGATGGGACAATATTTTTTTTATAAATAAATAATGATTCTACAAATGTTCATGCTTTATATATACAGTAATGGTTTAATATGATAACTTATTTAAAATCATATTAAAGATACATTTACGCTCATCTCAAGAAAAGACGAAATTTCTTACATTCGTGAAAGATATCCCTATCTTTGACATGCTCTAATGTAAGATTCTATTAATCATTTTAATTACAGGACTTCTATAGAAGTTTTAACAGACATTTATATACTATTTACTTACTTTTTCTGTGGTAAAAGTGTTATACAAATACATTTTTGTACATTAATCTGATAAGACGTTGCTTACCTGTAGCTTAAACTTGTCATAGAGGGAGAATTTTAAATACTGTTACATTTAAGACCCATCTGACAATAACATTTGAATAAATATTCAGTAATAACCATGTAAAATGGATCATGTTTATTCTAAACAAAATATCATAAAAAATTTAACCATGGATCACTTGAGTGTTTTACTGGTATCATAATTATTATTGTAAAAACAATACTACATGTGGGATTTACATGTCAATGTATACCCATTAATTGTGTATCTTAAATAACATGATAATAAAACAGTGGATATTTGATAGGTATGCTTAATTACATCTTAAATGACAACTCTACACTGAAAGCAATATACATTGCAAAATAAAATCAAGATAATATTAAACAGATGATGGCAATTTATACATTTAATCTTAGTCTAGTGAAAGACATTACAGCTTTGAAACAATTTAAGGATTGCACTTTAATATTGCCATAAAAGTACAATCTATCAGAATATCTGGATGGGAATGCAAGTTACCTGATATTGTTATTCTTTTCATTTAAAGGTAAATCTTCACTAATACACGGCACATTCGATTGGCGAATATTGGGAAACACTAGTCGGATGCAGAATTGACTTGATTTTCAAGCTGGAATATTCCCTTATTGCCTTTTCATCGTGATGTCATAATAGATTGACAAACACTTTCCAGTGAATTGGCTCAGCCCCCTTTTCCTTTAGATATTGTCTATTTCATAAAATACAATGTATATAAAATATCTCTATTAATCAAATGGTGACATACAGATTTTTTAAGCTCAACAGGTAGACGAAGTGTACACCTAAGAAATATAAAAAAAAATTTTAAATCTGTCGGATATTTATTTCATATAAAGCTAAACAATAAGCATGATCTCACAGTTCCCTATATATTCTTTGTAAATATTGCTGAAAAATGCTGATTTTGGCCTGATTTTCAAAGCCTGATAACTCAAAAAGATTATTGATGACATATCATTTTTTTATTGTATTTTTTGAACAAATGAGCTAAGACCTACAAAATACCTTAAAAAAACAAGATGTGTTTGTAAAACACAACATATGCCCCCAGCAACACTTGTATTAGTTTCTGGAATCTTAATATTTTGGTTAGAGTTATCTTTCTTTACATACAAAACATGAAAATGAAATCGAAGACTTAAATTTTGACCTCTGTGACCTTCACCTTTGACCTGACCTAATCTTTTGGTGCATATTTGTGTTCCTCTTGACTACATCTATATACTTGCCAAGTATGACAGGTCTATCTTAAATAGTTCAAAAAGTTATAGTCAAAGTTAAAAGTTTTGGACACACAGACAGACAGGACAAAAACAATATGCCCCCATCCTCAATCTGGGGACATAAAAAACTTCTGTCTGATATTTTTATTAGGCTCGTTCTACCTTAATTTATATTATTGATGGTAATGCTAGTCACCTGATATCAATATTCTTTTCATTTTAATTTGTTTGCTCTGTTTACAATAACTTACCCTTATCCATCAATTTTGAGTCATGGACTAAATGCTGCACGTACTGGAAAAAATTTGTTTCAAAGTTCACATTATGATTCTCTTTAACTTTCAACAATTAACAGTTTATGTGTAAATTTTGTATGTAATCAATTTTGATTTATGATGATTTTACAAAAAAAATATCTTAATGAATAACATAATACCAAATCTGCTGTTAATTTAGATTCTGCATATGAGCATTTCGACAACTTATGTCTCTTCAGAGCAAATAAAATCAAAATATTGGAAATCCACATATCGAAATATGTGTAAATACTGATAAGAGAACAAATTACCAATCAGATCTAAATAGAAAAGCCAAAATCAGCTAAGGACAGAGCTATACAAGAGGGAGATACTGCTTTATATTGAACAAAATTTTGTTAATGTATTATGCTAACCAAGAAACCATTTGTTTTTCATATACAAGTTTACATATTGAAATCATGAATGAACCATTTAACATCACATACATATTACAACAACCATTCACTCAGGGCCATGGGAATTCCAGCAAGAAGAAACAAGAGGCTCTCAAGAGCCTGTATCGCTCCCCTGGACTATGGCTGACATAGATAAAAGGCATTTCCAATAGGAAAAAGAAAACATAAAATTTAGTTGAATACTTTTTTTTTCTTAAATTACAGTATTCTTGTTTGGTTTCCATGGCAACCCAAAGATCCACCATCCATTACAACCCATAACAGAACACTATTCAAAAATAATTTGGGCAGGGGTTCCCCTTATAATCAAGGTAATACATATTGCTGAA
>MJUU01018762.1:57100-67378 GCA_002080025.1 Modiolus philippinarum
GCCATCTTAGATGAGGTACAGACCTGCCGGATACCTTTTTGGATGGGACTATCTAAGGACCATTGTGGCTTAGTTTAGTTTTAATTGGACAAGTAGTTTCTGAGAAGAAGATCTTTGAATGTCTTTTCCATAGGGTCCAATGTCAAAACTATGTTCCACTGGCTGCCATCTTGGATTAGGTACGGACCTGCAGGATACCTTTTTTTGAAGGGACCATCTAAGGACCATTGTGACAAAGTTTGGTTATAATTGGACTGGTAGTTTCTGAGAAGAAGATCTTTAAATGCCTTTTCCATAGAGTCCAATGTGAAAACTATGTTCCACGCTGGCGGCCATCTTGGATGAGGTACGGACCTGCCGGATACCTTTTTTGGAAGGGACCATCTAAGGACCATTGTGACTAAGTTTGGTTATAATTGGACTAGTAGTTTCTGAGAAGAAGATCTTTGAATGTCATTTCCATAGGGTCCAATGTGAAAACTATGTTCCCCGCTTGCGGCCATCTTGGATTAGTTACGGACATGCCGGATACCTTTTTTTAGAAGGGACCATCTAAGGACCATTGTGACTGAGTTTGGTTATAATTGGACTGGTAGTTTCTGAGAAGAAGATCTATGAATGTCTTTTCCATAGGGTCCAATGTTAAAACTATGTCCCCCGCTGGCGGCCATCTTGGATGAGGTACGGACCTGGCGGATACATTTTTTGGAAGGGACCATCTAAGGACCATTGTGACTAAGTTTGGTTATAATTGGACAGGTAGTTTCCGAGAAGATCTTTGAATGTCTTTCCCATATGGTCCAATGTTAAAACTATGTTCCCCGCTGGCGGCCATCTTGGATGAGTTACAGACCTGCCGGATACCTTTTTGGAAGGGGACCACCCAAGGACTATTGTGACCAAGTTTGGTCCCAATTGGCCCAGTGGTTTCAGAGGAGAAGATCTTTGAATAAAAGGTTTACGACAGACGGACGGACAGACGACGGATGGACGGACGACGGACGCCAAGTGATGGCAAAAGCTCACCCTGGCATAGCCAGATGAGCTAAAAAGGTTGTAAAGGTAGAGAGAAATTCACGACAATGGCCCAGAAACAAAGGCCCAATTTGTGAAATTTGAGTGATCTAAATTACATATAAACTACAGAAAAACTCTCCTTTGAAGAACACTCATATCATGCCCAAGTGCCAATTATTTCATTTTGTATATTTCCTGTAACCTTGAAGATGTTCACAATGTACTATTTACGGGGTGGGGGAATTACTGCAGATCTGCAGATCAATGACTGTTTTTGTAACATTTTTTACCTAAATTTTGTTTTAGTTCATCATTTTTGTTATGCACAAAAAATCTTTTTTTTTCTTTTGTCTTTTAGTGTATTCAATGATAAAAGTTAAGGGCATAAATTTGTAGTTGTGAAATGAGTTTGGTATGTGTCAAGGTTCAAGGTTCCTTTTTACCTTTGTTAAAGAAGTATGTACCTAAAATTTGGCCATTTTCTTCCTTTGATTGTTTTTAGATTTTACCATTATTTTAGATTTATGCTGTTTCGCATTATAAATTTTGATTTCATTTTAAAATTAAATTTGTTTTTCCTGTGAACACATCCTTAAATCAAATTGCAATATAATATGATTAGGAAAAAATAATATCATTATTTACTAGAAATTTTGTTAATAACCTTTGACATTTCAAAGTGTTAGTGAGAATAAAATTGACAATATGTAGGGACAATGGTCTTAAAGTATTACTGAAGATTTTCCTGAATGAAATTTCCAACAAATATATCATAACAAATAACAAGTGACAAGTGAAATAAATTTTTTTAGGAATGTTGTCAAATAAATGCAAAAATTCTATAAATATGCTCTAAAATCATGTGAATAATTCCGAACTTTACGTGAATCACTACAAAAATAATAAAAGAGTACAGCAATTAAAAAAACATTAATAACAATTTATGGTATTTCAATGGTAGACAAGTATACATTTAAAATATAAAAATAAAAAATATAAATAAATAACCATAGCAACATATGACTTCATACAACCAACAACAAAAATTCCTCTGTAACAATGCATTAACTTACATAATTAATATGTAAACACTGGTCAGAATGAACACATGATAGCTCCATATCTTGTTAACATACTTCAAGTGGTGCTTTAAGTTATGAAATTTAAATTACAGATTTATTGATGCATAATAAGAGATCATATGATATATATATTTCATGTAAAATACACAATATTGTTTATGATATAATAATTGAAAAAGAGTGATTTATTATTGTTTGTATGTTAGGAATTTAACATGGTCTTACAAATTGAAGACAACTATTTTCTGTAAGCATCTGAAAAGTACTATATTCCACTGGCAAGTCTGTCTGTACATTCAAAACATTTTGATTCGTTGTTAATAATAAAACACTGGAGAATGTAAAGCCGTCAATTAGATATTTAATCTCTCGTCTTTCAAAACAAAATGATATTTCACACAAAATACTAAAGTTCTCAAAATTCTATTAATTTATCTTAAAGCATATTATCCTAAAATTCACATGTTTTTGAATAAGTTTGATTGCATTGAAAATGAATTTTTTGCAGCCATGCATACAGAAAATATCCCACAAGTGTAAGATAAAATCAGAAAATGCACCACTAAAAATTTGGCAGGGGTTATAATCTAGGTGATACATATTGCTGATAGCTGCATGATGTCAAAACATTCCAAGTCCCTTTCCAAAAAAAAATTTGGGCAGGGGTTCCCCTTATAATCCAGGTTATACATATTGCTGAAATCAAGTCCCCCTTTCAAAATAAAAGATTTTGCAGTAGTTCCCCTTATATCCAGTTTATACATATTTCTAAAATTGTGAAGAAAAATATGTAGCAGAAAACTGTTTTTCTAAGATTCAGTGTTCTGGTTTGGTTTCCATGGCAACTGAAAGCTCCACTTTCAATCAAAACCCATTTCAGACCACCATTCAAAAAAAAATTGGGCAAGGGTTCCTCTTATTATCCAGGTAATATGTAGTGCTGAAATCGAAACATTCCGAGTCCCCATTTCATAAAAAAATTTGGAAGGGGTTCCCCTTATAATATAATTTATATTGTGATGAAAAATGTGTAGCAGAATACTTTTTTTCGCAGATTAAGTCTTCTGGTTTGGTTTCAATAGCAACTAAAAGATCCATGCACCATCCATTACAACCCATTTCAGACCACAATTAAAAAAAATGAGCAGGGGTTCCCCTTATAATTTAGGTAATACGTATTGCTGAAATCAATAATTTACAAAAATCAGAATAAACAAATGTATTTTTTTCATGTAAGATTTATTTTAACTGGACATTGCAAGACTTTATAGTAATATTGAATACTTCAATTACCTCTTTTAGTTTTATTACCACCCTTTTTTTAATTTTGACTTTTCATTATATCTTATTTTTAAGTTATTGACACCAAAAAAAGTGTGTTGGTGTACATAATTAGAACTATTAAATGAATTTACATGTTCTAGCAATATAAAAACTACTTTTGTATGAACAATAAAACTTTTTTTAGCTATTTTTGTTATCAAGTAATACCAAACATGTGATTTTAGGCTTTATTAAAATGTTAAATTTTTGTTATATTTTCAGAAGTTGTGACCTTCACCTTTGTCGCACAAACCTCAAAATCAATAGGTTTTCTCCTCTTATCATAACTCATGTCTATGCTAAGTTTCATTTCAATGCTGGAGATATTGTGTGGAAAGAGATAAGTCAAATTTTTGTTCTACTTTTAGAAGTTATGACCTTGACATTTGTGGCACAAACATTCCTGCTCTAATCATAACTCATGTCTGTGCAAAGTTTCATTTAGATAAGACATGTGGTTCTCAAGATATCATGCGGAAACCAAAAGTTGATGCCCGGTTGCCTAGACACCATTCATCAAATTATAAGCCAAGTTCGACTTTGTCGCAACTAAAAAATGAATTTGATTTCACATACTAAAAGCATCTGCATTTCTAATCAAAAGAACTATCTATGGTAAGATCAAACAAAAAAAAAATCATAATCTCAATTGGGAATATTATTCTATTTCTTATGAGCAATTTACCAATAAAGGGCTAAGCCGAGCGCAGCATGATACGACCGCAGCATGTCAACCACTGAAATTTTAACAAGTGTAATTAAAGCGAGTGTGGACATACTAATAATTAGATGAACACAATAAGGGGCTTGACCCAGTAATTAGCTGGGCACAAACTAGGGAAAATAAAAATTAGCCCTTATAATTCCTCTTTGACCCCTCATAGCTCGGAAACAGTAATAAAGAACTACACCAAATCCATTGAATACTACTGAAAGCTTATATCAAGAGGAATCAAATAAAAAAAATCCCATCGGAATCTGATCAAAAATAAAAAATTTTGGTAATCTGCAAATATGCAGTTTTGGCCCCTTTGACCCCTTATAGCTCAGAAACTGTAAGAGCTAAGCCAAATCCATAGACATATTTCCCAAAGCTTATATCAAGAGGAATCAAATAAAAAAAAACAAAAAACATTGAAATCTGATTAAAAATAAAAACTTTATGTAATCTGCAAATTTGCAGTTTTGGCCCATTTGACCACTTGTAGCTTGGAAACAGTAAGAGCTACACCAAATATGTTGAAAACTACCGAAAGCTTACATCAAGAGGAATCAAAAGAAAAAATCCCATCGAAATCTGATGAAGAATAAAATTTTTAGGAAACTGCAAATATGCAATTTTGGCCCCGTTTGGCCCCTTGTAGCTCTGAAACAGTAAGAGCTATGCAAAATCTGTTGAAGCACTGCCGAAAGCTTACATCAAGAGGAATCCAAAGAAGAAAATCCCATCGAAATCTGAAGATTAAAATTTTTAGGTAATCCGCAAATATGCAATTTTGGCCCTGTTTGGCCCCTCATAGCTAGGAAAGGAAACAAGTCACCAACAATCTAATAGGAGAGCACTGTGTTAATTTTTCATAAGGAATCCATTGAAAAAAACTGCATCAAAATCAGACTAATTTAAAAGAAATTTTTTTTTTTTTATTCACCCCTTTTTGGCCCCATTTACCTCCGGCACAGTACATGCCACATGAAATCTGCTGCCATACTACAGATTGGAAATTTCCTCAGGAGTACACTGAAAGAAATCCCATCAAAATCTGATAAATAATAAAGATTCTACAATTCAAATATGTGATAACACTCAATTTAGCCCTTTTTGGCCTTGTTTTAAAAACAGGCAGGGCCACAGTAACCAAAACCCATCCCAGCTTTCCATTTGTACCAAGGAACATTGTGTAAAAATTTCATAAGAATTGATCATCTGGTACATAAGTTATTTACAGATATCTAAAGTGTATACAGATGACGTTTAATACAACGACGCCGACAACGGTGATGACAATACCATACCATTATACGACCACAAATTTTTTGCAGTTATATAAAAATTAAATATCAGTGAAAATAAAAGTATTTGGTTAAGAACACATTTAAATATCACACTTTCAACAAAAGTGTCTAAAATTTACATAAGGTTATAGCTATGAAATTTTTTAGATTATTATCCCACCCACCCCTTTTTTCAGCCTCTCCTCAAATATTTATCATTTATTTTTACCATATTTCTGTGAAAAAAATCACACCATTTTTCTCTAAAACTTATATTAACAAATTTGCCAGTCCAGTCAAAATTTGTTTAAAGCAAAAATAGAATCTAAACATCAATATTTTATGAAATATATATGAAATAAATTTTTCATTATAAGTTTTAACAATTACAGTTTTACAACAATTATTCACATTTATAATCGTAGATCAATATGTTTAATCCAAACTACCTTAACTGAAATTTGATGCATTCATTCACATTAAATTTTCATCACATTATCTGACAGTTCCATTTATGAGTTGAGTCTTTTCTACGTATTGCAGATTATAACCTGATTTCTTTTCTTGTAGTTGAGGATGACAATGAATGTTTGATTTTACTTTACTCTAATTTAAGAATTGTTTGATTATAGTGGTCTCTCTGACATTGTTATGACACATTTCTTTAATTCTACATTTAAAAAAATAACCCCAAAAAATCATCCTGTTGTTGTTTATGAGTTTAGATACCAGTATTTATTTTTCGTATCAATTAAAAACAAAAATAAATACATAATTTGATAACAGTAAACTATAATCAATTTCTTGTCATGAAGGTTTACTTTGTCCACAACAACCTCGTTGCTTGTCGGTGGAAGTCTGTCTGAGATTCACTGTACTGGTTGCCCTGGGAGAATAAAAATCCTCTTTTGGAAGACTTCTTGCTGTAATTATAGTAGAAAATAAAACAGAATTAATAATATAGATGTAATTAACAAATATTGAACACAAACATACCGAAGATCTTATGGTGGCTTTGAGTTATTACTCCCCTTTGGGTCGTTATCTCTTTGACACATTCCCGTTTCCCTTCTTTTTCTATCTTGTGGCTAATAATGTTCACATTTCCCCCAATAATCCCATTGGACATAGTTATGTACAGTTATATGGATATTTATTTTCAATCATTCCTCAGCCATCTTTTGAATTTGCATGGTTGGACATCACCAATAACAATCTTTATTAAGGTTTTAAAATTGGGAATTGTCCATCTTGAACTTCTTTTAGGAATCAAATATGGCTCACATGAGATGATTTAACTATGACCTTTCTATTCTTTAGTGTCATTACAATAAAGTGGTTCCATACTGGAAATTGCTTAACATGATGTCATTGAGAAATGGGCCTACATGTAAAATCTAACAAATGTCACATTAGCATAAAATAAAGACAAAAATCCCTTAATTGTGCAAAAATTAGGTAGATCTCATCAAAGCAATACATTTGTTGAAATATCATTGTAACATAATGATCAGTTGTTGAGAATGGCAAGAGGTCAATTCAATAAATGTGTCCCTACTTGATCTTCTTGATCAATCAAATGCAGTGATGTTGTGACTGATTAATTGTTTACTTCTATTTGAACTACTTGCAGTTCCTTTGTAAAAATATGACAAAATGCTACATTGTGTATGAATGTGAACAATGGGTTTTCTGTTTCTGTCCACATTTGATGACATTATGTTTTCTTAAACACAGAAGCTGACAAAAGATATGCACGTCACAAACTGACAGTGAGGACAGATTTATTTATTGAATGTGTTCCAAACAAAGGATTTAACAAAACTCATTCATCAATGTTCCTACATTTATTTAGGCTTCTGTTAATCAAATTTGTCTTGGTCAAATTTAAATCATCAACTGCTTCGGTGTGACCATGTAAACTAATGGACAAATCTCAGGCCAACTGAATGGACAAATCTCAGGCCAACTGAATGGACAAATCTCAGGCCAACTGAATGGTCATAACTGAGCAGCCATAGATTCAAGTTACTGGGTTAATTTTCATTCTGAAAAGAAAATTGATGAAGCTGTTTCTGAAATAAGTAGCAGTTTTCAAAACTGATTGAGAAGTAGGCACTGAACAATGTTCAAGATCATAGTTGACCCACCATGAGGATAAATTGGCATTAGATGAAGAGCATATAAACACTGCTTAGTATCGAGAAAAGTAAATATAAACTGTTCAATAACAGACCAATGAACTGAAATTCAATAGCTCTACAGGAAAACTGTCGTACAAAAAACAGAATGCTCTATGTTTGCTTGGATGTATGTAGAGATGTACATAGGATTTAAAATCTGACATACCCCAGTGTAGCCATGAAAAAATACTCAGGTCCCTCTACATATTTGAAAAAAAGAAGATATCTATAAATGCAATACAAACATGATAAAGTACTTTGTATATAAATACATGTATATATCTATACAACAACCTGGAAATAAACATTACCTATTTTCATAAAAAGTTCTGGAACATTGATGGCTGTTAAAGCACTTGTTTCTATAAATATAGCACCTGTTTGTCTGGCATACTCTTCAGCCTCTAAAAAAAACAAGTCAAATGACAATATAAAATAAATGGTCCTGAAGATATAGTGGAGGTTTGGGTACCAATAAACCGGTTTAACCCCACCACTGGCTTTTGCTAGTGCCGGTACCAAGTTCTGCTGTCAGGAGTTCCCATCGCTGTCTAGGTTTGTCTTTTGTCTTATACTTGTTGTTCCTGTGTAGTTCCCTGGCAGATATTGTGGCATGTAATTATAATTTTCGGCCATTTAAGGTGTTCCCTGTTAACCATTCTTTTACATTCCTGATATGATGGATAAAGTTTTAACATAGTGCACATTGCTTTTACAGTTTTATCAATAAGACTTTCATTAGAATGAATATTACTTCTCTAGGTGCCCATATTCTACCTTTTTAGCTTCATGATCTTTTTACTCTATTTGACAATAAGAGTAGCATTTAGAATTGATTGTTCTTGTTCTAAATTTGCTGAAATACCACAATCAATCAAAATACAGTATTCTCTCCTTGTAGTGCATGATTATCTCCCCTTCAAAATTTCTGTCAGCAACAATATTACTTCATGCACATCTTCAGGTGGTATACTACGACTGTGTAACATTTCATCAAATACAAGCAACCGTTTAGAAGGACATGCACTGACAAGGTATATGGAGGGACAGGCACAAGGGGAGTGAGGAGATTCATATATACTCCCAAAATTTTGTTTGCAGAAGGTATAAAAAGCATTTTATAGCTATTTTCTACACAAATAAATAATGCCATTGGATATGGCAGGTTAAACTAGAGTTACCTCTCTTGTTAACTTCTCTGAGATCTTCTAAATCACATTTATTTCCTGCTATAGCTATCACTATATGTGGTGATGCATTCTTCCTTAATTCACTTATCCAATCTTTTACTGTTTTAAATGTAGACTGCAAAAAAAATGAAGATATTTCTGATTATATTAACATATGGGTAGACTTGATTTATACACAGGTATTTCAACAGCTACATGTACAATAAGTATACACTTTTCTATGATATAATGAATCAACAGTTACTATAAGACCAAGGTTAACAAAGCCAGTGCAAAGTTGACAATCCTGCCAGTAAAATGGGTATCATATACAGCAATGACTGTGTTTTACTATCTATCTGTTGTACTAAGCTACTGTCATTAATGCATTAAGTAATACCATAAATGATTAACAACCAATCAGAAATATGTGCCAAGCGTTGAGGTTTATGTGCTAGTGTCGATACCAAAATTAAGTGTTAGAGATGTGATAATTACCTTCTTTTGCATTAATGCATTCTTTTATCCCTAATTTGTTTAATTTTCAATTGTTTCGAGCGACAATAATTTTATTATCACTGCACTGCGCTGATACCAACATATTATCGTCAATCTCTACAGAGCGTTAGCAACAGCCTATTAATATCCATCACGTGACGTTTTGTAACAAAAATAATCCCAAGAAAGAAAGTGCTATATTTAACCAAAAAATAACATTATTATTTTTAATCCAAACTATGTGCAGCAAGTTAAAAGAAAAAGACATTGAATTCTTTAAACGAGTCAGAGATATCTTGACCTTTATATTTGTTAAGATGTATGTCGGAACTTGTATATTTCTATGAAACATGATTTTCAATGTTCAAAGAAATATCTAAATAGATTTAACTACAATTCATTTTCTTCATGCCTTGAATCATTAAGTCTGATACAATTCATGACACATACCAACAGACAAATATTGTACAAAAGTATAAGTACAAAATGTACATGTTTTAAACAAATAAAAGATTAAAAGGGTTGAATATTAGTTTAAGATTGAAACTTACATCTCTAGACACATCATAGACAACTATAGCTGCAGCAGCACCTCTGTAGTACATAGGAGCCAGAGATCTATACTGTATAAAAAATAAAACCCAGTTATCCTAATCTTAAAATTTTTGGAATTTTTTTTCATCAATGATTGTAACGTAAACAGTGTATCAAAGAGCTTATGCCCATGCAAATGACAAACATGAAGAAAGTATTTTGTTGAAATTAAAAAAGAAGAGGCTCTTAAGAGACTGTATTCCTCATCTGGACCATGGCTTACATAAACTGCAGTTTCAGAGGTATGAATTGTATTTCATATAGTGTCCAATATTAAACTATGTTCCCTGTTGGTGGCCATCTTAGATGCAATATGGACCTGCCAATTTCCTCTTTTAGTAATTTAAAGGACCAACTAAGGATCATTGTTACTAAGTTGGTTCTAATTGGACAAGTTGTTACTGAGAAGATCTTTGAATA
>MJUU01018762.1:68986-104180 GCA_002080025.1 Modiolus philippinarum
TTTAAGGCAGGTTGGAACTCTGCATTCATGGCATTAGAAAATGATAAGTCGGACATGGGATAGTCATGATTTTTGGATGCTTGTGCATAACTGTCATTATATCTGTAAAATCTGAAAATAATATTCAAGTAGAAGTTGAGTTGTAGACAAAAAAAAATGCCCCCAAAAATGACTTGTTATCTAACTATTCTAAACTATCATCTGACCATGTAGCCTTGTTAACAATAGAGATATTCTATGCAATAAGTGTAAAATCATTTTGATCACACAATTTAAAAAAAAAATATTGGAATACAGAAATTTTAACAGGGAAATAATGAGATATTCTATGCAATAAGTGTAAAATCATTTTGATCATTCAATTTACAAAAATTATTGGAAACAGAAATATAAACAGAGCAAGGCTTGATTTGTGTAGACTTAAAAAAGTCTGTATTATTCATCTAGTACATGAATGATTAGTCATATTCCTAATGTGCTAGTAGTGTAAATATATACAATATATGTACATTGTTGGAAAATATAAAATTTATTTGACCGAGCTTAGGAACAAGTTGAAATGTGAGTACTCGCCTGTTTCGCAGCGAGTACAAATAAATTTATATTCCCGACAATGAATGTATATTGTTTTTATCCTGAAATCATTTAAACCCTATTTAAAAATACATTTTCCTAGTAAGCAGGACCAGGAAGACAGTGTACAACTTTGGCCATTTTGGTATAATCCCTGACGTCATAGGATAGAGAATTTACACTGTGATGTCAAAGTAATCCAGTTTTTCAAACCAGTCGCCCTGTCTTTTCTTTGGTCAAAATGGCAGACCAGCTACGATTAGGAAAAAAATATTCGTAGGGTTGTATTCGTCTAGTAAATATCACCATTGCAGGATAAATAGGACCAAACATATACAGACTACAGATATTTTACAAAAAGCATGAAATCCAGAAAGGATATACACTCTACTAGTGATCAACAATTTTGCATGTTAAAAATCACTCTCCTGTAGGTTTTGGCTAACAAAAAATAACAAATTACAAAAAACAAAACCAACAAACAAAATTTACAATAAAAGGTACCTACATTAATAACAAGTTATCAAATTTTCTTGAAAGTATGGAGATGGGTAGATGCTGTCCTGCTGATAATTTTTACTGCATCAGAATTTTTTTATGTTTAATTTTACTGATCTTTACTGGTGCTTGGGTAATTAGCCAAAAATAATACTTTCATTTCATTTTATATGACTTACCCAATTGTGCTCTCTAATGCTGGTTTGAATGAATCAGTAACAAATCTCATAACAATACTGGACTTCCCAACACCAGACTCCTGAAATGAAAAGTTATTTGATTATTTAACTGGTTTGAAAAGAAGATAGTACAAGAGTATTTTGCTCTTTTTTTTAATTCACGTTGATCATGTTGATGCATTGCTTATGATATTTTTCATTTTAACTGAATTATTTTTTTACATGTCTGGTGACCCCAGGTAAATACACAACAAACAGTCAAGTACCTAACCTGTATGAGTTATTACAGAAAAATAACATGCATGTGTTATTACAGATGTTGTTTTGAGTTATCTGCTCTTTATTTCTAATTCTGTAATAACATATGTATGTAGCAACCTTTAATATATTACCTTTTTTTTGTCACTTGGGAATTGCTTAGACGTTTGCGTTTGCGCAGAAACTAATTATTTAGCCTGGATAAATCAGTTTTCAATTAAGTTAAAACATCTTTGATGAACCATGGTTAATCAATGAGACAAGGCTCTAAAGTGATAAAACTTAAGTTGTAATAACAATGCTTAGTTATTACAGGAATATGATCTGAAAATTTGTTAGTTTATTAGACACTTGGGAATTACTAAGAAACTTGCGCAGAACCTATTGACATGCTTTGATTTTCATACATTACTGTTAATTAAGATATAATCTGATTAGACATTATTTTGGTCTGGGGAAAACACTTTTCAGTGATGTAGAGTCGCTGTAATAACACCCTTTTATTATTACAGGCATACTTTCCCTGTAATAACATATGTATATTTTGCAATATTGGCAATTTATGAGAAGTCCTATGATTTTGACTCCTAGCATGCTAGTAGACAATAATGGCAATGAAAAAATGGTATACATTTAAAACATAACTATGACTGCATAATTCCTATTTGAAGCAAGTAACATACATATGTTATCAATTTTTTCCAATAGTAATAACACATGCATGTTATTTTTCTGTAATAACTCATACAGGTTAGGTACTTGACTGACAAATTACCGGTAATTTCTGTTAATATGAATACACATTAAGTTTACCTAATATGTTTTCATATTAACAGAAATGAAGTTTTTGTTGGTTAGATTTAAACTCTATTTTGAAATATACATGAATGTATGTGCCTTATTTGCTGGCTTCTGTCTTTAGGCCTCCAGCTTAATGTGCCGTCTTCAGGCTCATGATTATATATATATATCATACCACAAATTATTTTCCTGAATTATTGGTATACCACTGTACATTGTCAAGAATCATAATCTTTATCATTGATACACAAACATTTAAACCACAGATCTTACATGCAAAGATTTCAAGCATAAAACTATAACAACCTAATATAAGTTGACAGTCAATTTCCATCAGCTTGATCAGTGATCATTTGATTAATTGTTGACAGAATATTCATGATTTTGTATTTACATTTTCATTGAAACAAAATGACTTTATGTCTGGATCTGCAACAATTCAACATTCAACGATGGCTCAACATGTACTTAGGTGAAGATCTCACTATTTGTTCCCGATCAATATATTTGGCCAAAATCCAGACAAGGCTAAATCTGTGATCATCATCATGACAATAACCTGGGGTGCATTCAAGACAGTTGTTCTTGGAAGTAAGAACGTGTTCTCGGAATACCGTTACACATCTGGAACAGCAAGAACATTTCAAGTGGGAACAGCATTCTCGAACGCAAAGAACGAATTCAAAATGGCAGTTAAAATTACAGCTGTAACTAGTGTCGAAGTACATTCTTTTGTAAGTCGAAGAAAAAATCGCACGGTAATGTATTTAAAAGAAAGAGAAAGCTGTAAGGAAATTAAACAACAACAAATTCCGTAGTCCATATAATCAGGGTCAGATAAAGGATTTTAGAAACGGGTAGCGTAAATCGTTAGCAAGTGAACAATTTTTTGACTATTTTTTCCATTCAAATCCTAAAAATGTTTTATTTCTCCATAAAATGCGTAAGATGTGTTAAATTATAGCTATATGTAGTTTAATACAAAATTGACACTTTTCTTTGGTGGTTAAAGGCAGACACCCTTTAACCCTAGGTCCCCTTCAACATGTTCAAATTTTCTCCTTCTTAAAATATCTTATTGCATAAATTGAGGTAATGGGATTGGACACAGGCAAGTTAAAAAAAATTAATGGCTCTCCCAAGAAACAGGCATTTCCAAATTGGAAAAAAATATGGAAAACATCAATTCAAAACCAATTTTGCCGACATTTCATGATTTTAAATTTATGATTTTAGAATTCCCCCTTTCCTCGTTCTTGCTTTGGTATTCTTTTGCCGATGTATTCAGTCTCATCCTTCGTGTTTACTGTGTCTAATGCAACTAACTAGTTATATTAGCCCAAGCGTTAACACATTTTTTATGCACTTGATTAAAAATATCTGATATTTTCTAAGAATTGTTTTGAATTTTGTCCCCAACCTTTTTTCTCTCCTGATGCACGGAAGGCACAGTAGCTCTTACAAAAGGAAAAAACTCCAATTTCGAATCAAATGAAGCCTTTCAAAGAGCATTCCAGTATCATGCCAGTCAACTGGTCTTTTTGACATCTGATAAATGGTTCTTTTTTATTTTATATGCTTAGAAATATATTTTTGTCTTTAGTTCACTTTTTATATAAAATGCAAACACCACCTCAAAGCAGGAGCATTTTCTCAGAACAAAAGTTCGTTCAAAGTGTCATGTTCTTGGCGTTCGTTATCATTCAGAGTACACACACTCGTGTCAGGAACAGGGGTCTTGAATGCAGCCCTGGGATTTATGTTCTCTATTTCTGTGTGGGCTTTACTGTATCCTCTGTATTAATTTTTACTTTCATGTTTTTTTTGTTTTGTTTAACAAACTGAATAAGAACTTACATATAAACAATAAAGTAGAACAAAACCTGGCGACCGTGCAAGAATGGCATCAGCGCCAACAGGTTGAAAAATCTCGCCGTTGGTTAAAAAGATCGTATAGAGCTTATGTTAATTGTTAAGTTGTGTTCACTGACGTTAAATAAAACTTACCTTTACCTTTACCTTTTACAGTAATGTCAGAATAAAATTTCCCAGGAAAATTTCCACCACTTAGTAGATCTATAGTTTTACAAAGCATTACTTTGTGGTGTGTTTAGATGTACATTTGTATTTATGTGTCCTGGCATTTTTTCATAACTAAGACAAGTTCCTCTATGAGGGTCCTACAGGGGGGTACTGTGCACAGGTTTAGGGAGCAACCATTTGATTTTTATGGGGGGGCTATGGTCAAATTTTTAAAAAAAAAAGCAGGACAGTTACCTATAGCAAAAAAAAAAAACAACTCCAAGATGACTATGCAGGTTAATCCAGGACAGGCTTGGAACAAAAATAAAAAGCCAGGATAGAAGTTACACACAAATAAAAAAATCCAGGATGAAAAATTTGACCATAGCCCCACATAGAAATCAAATGGTTGCTCCCTAATTACGAGAAATAAAATGCCACAGCACGAGGAAAGAAAAATTAGAAACTGCCTTGCACAATGCCCTTTTTTTCGGTTTGCACAAAACACATTGCAAATAACGACCACCCAGCACGGCAACATGTGAAATACTTAGTAACAAGAAAAGATATGGTTGCAACCATATCAAATGATAACTGGATTTAAATCTTATTGTATGTTATTTTGGTTATATGATCTTATATTGATTTATTTCATATATGCGGGAAAATGGTCAGCTTCAAACACCACAATACATTGCTATATGGAAATTTAAAAAATGCAAACTACAAACCAGCAGTATAATCACATGTTGCAGAAGAGTATGCATGATCTGAGCCACATGTGGTAGCCATCATACAGCCAGCTAATTAGATGTGTTATTGAAATATATGTTGGGTAACTGATTCTTTAGTATCATCTTTTAAATCAGAAGATTAATTTGATAAAAACCATGGTTTGTTTTCCGGGGTATGTTACTTTGTTATTCTCAAATACATGAAATAGTAGGATAAAATCCGTCACACGTTGATTGCGTACATAACACAAAAGTTGCCATGAAATACAGGGTAAAACAGGTCAGCATAATTTTTAACAATATCCAATTGCACACTATAATCGAAAGAGGGACAACTCTTTCCAAAATTAACATCACGGAAGTTAAATTTACATGCGAGATATTCAACTGGAATTATTTGATACAATGGCAGTATTAATTGATAATCATTGTGAAATACGCAATATTTATTACACATCTTTAATAACATGAATAATATAACAAATGGGTGATAATAATAGGAAGCTATAGTAAAACAATGTCAAATAATGTCGCAGAGTGTCTAGAGTGAGAGCAGTGAGAACAAATGGCGTAGTAATATAGACACAGGTAAATAAGAGCTTAAATAAAATCAAAACATTGCTCCTTGGCATATACATATAGAAAAACATTTCATTATTCAATTGGGAACAAAAAGATTTATAAACTGCCGTTAAATCACTGTTAAAAAATAATACAATACGGCACTATATTTTGCACATGAATATAACGGTAGTTAGGTGGGTACTGCTAAAGTGAGAAACGAAATCGAAACGAAACGAAACGAAATCGACGAAACGAAACGAAATGTAGCGAAACGAAACGAAATGAAAGAAATTAAGAAACGAAATATGACGAAACGAAACGAAATATAACGAAACGAAACGAAATGAAAAATAAATAAACCAAATATACAAAATAAGATAAAGGGAATTAAACTAAGAATTGTACAGAAACGGAGTCGAAATTAAGACCTGATGATAGAGCAAATGATGAGAAATCGCTGTCATCTGCAGAATTGGACTTTTAACACCACGAAAGTCACGGAGTGGAATGAAAAGAAACAAACCATTTAATGCAAAACTTTCAAAAATATGATTTTTCATAATGAACATGTTTAATTGATCACAACATTTTTCTGATGGTAGTATTGCTGATCGCAATTTTGATTAGTTGCCTGGTTAATTGTTGTTGTTTTTAAGTTTTGTTCAAATTGTCTTAAACTTTAAAAATACAGAAATTTCCATACATGTGTTTCCCTAAAGAATCACATAACGTTCCAATTTCCAAATCTGACCCGATAGAAAATTACTTATTAATTGAAAGTCATTGCATGACTATTTGATTTTATATTGAAATGTATTTCCTATAGAGTCTGGTGTTAATCCAAAACATCTAACAACCATGCACTTGTAGTATTTACACATAAATACCGTCAATTTCTACGTGTAGGATATGGTCATCATGCCTGAAAAGAACTCGATGTACCCAACTGTTTAATTAAACCATGGAATAAAAATTAAGACCCAAATTTTGAAGCTTAATCAGATCATCAATTATCTGTCTGGATCAATGAATGTATTCCCACAATACTGTGATATACTGTATCAACAGCTGGTGACCATCTTAGATAATATCCGGTCCTGTTCATAAATAAAATAAATCATCTATCGAAGATAATACTTTACACAAAGTTCAGTCCATACGGGAGTAGTCGTTCCTTAGAAAACAAGTCAATATTCGCTGTTTTCGCTATGTTGGGTGGTTGATTGCTTGTATTTGGACCATCTATTACCCTTTTGGTCTAAATTTGTACATGTCATGGGATACTTTCAATAACTGTTTGAAGGAGACGACAGAATTACTTTTGTGACTATGTACGGTTCGAATTGGTCTATATTGATTCCAGATGGAAAAGGTTCGTATGGTCCAATGACGTTCAGCTTTTTCTCGATGGCAGCAATCTTTGATGGGATGCTCATCTGCCGGAACGAACTTCACAAGGGCTATTGTGACCAAATTCAATTTAAAATAAGTGTGTTCTACTGTTAATTTAATATCCCAATTGGTAATCTGGTCCAGATGCGGACTAGTCAGTCATAACTTGTAAAGTGGACTACCAAAAATCAACTTAACTATACCAAGTTGTTTCAGAGATCCTTGAACTTCAAAATGATGCAAAATCTTATAATGGCAATAGCCAGGTGAACTACAAAGGAAAATTAAGGTGGACAGACATTGAAAAGATACAATTTATACGGGTGTCCTTTTCAATATTGACTTTCTCACTCTTAGGTTTATTTTGCTGCTGAACATATGGAATGAGAAATCGTCACGGGGAAATAAGAAGTCTGTGTTTTTTAATACAACATGATTATTACATGTATATGTTAGTAAAATTTACACTTGTTTTCAGAGCACACATAAACCGAAAGTCCGGCAATGGCTTCAATAACGTACAAAAGAGGTACTTAAGAGCGATGGGCTAAAAAGGACCCCCCGCCCCAGGATTTTAATCAATGTCAAATTTCATGCTGTTGTGGGAAACCATCATTTGAAGGAAACTTTCATATAGGTGGTGGACGATTGCAATATACAGTACTTAAAATTCTATGACAGTTGCAATGACAGTTGTGGAGACCAAAAAAAAAAAATGTATACTTTATATACAATAATGGCAAACTCCATGGTAAAACCTTAAAGTCATGATTCTGTGGCATTTTTGTGGCGGTACTCCGTTCATTAATAAGACGAAGTGCAGGTTTCTTACCGGAATCCCCTAAAGTTTCAAATAGCTAGTGGCTGTTTAAATTGTACCTGTATCTGTAGATGGAGGCAAATTAATTGCATGTTCCCGTCAATTTTGTGTTATCATATTTCATTCTTTGGTTTAGGTGCGTTTGTTATATATTTCATGGTGGGTGGATGAACGGAAGAACAGACATGTGAATGGACACGTAATCACTTAATATACCATATCCGAGCTGAGGTATCATGATTTACCGGATCACTTTTCAACACGTAACAGTATAGAAAACGTTACGTCACTAAGCCTAAAACGTCATTAAGCTGGTCACATGGGGCGGACATGTTTATGACGTAGGGCGGACAAACAACAAAAGCTAAATCCAAATACCAGAACTCGGATATGGTCTATTGTGCATAGATTATTGCGTCAAAATACTACAGCTGGGCCTATTAGATATTATAACGTAGCCCTCAGTCCACACCATTCATGTGAGGGTTAAAAAAACCTCACAGGAACGTAGTGGACTGTAGGTTGCATTATCGTATCTATGCGCCTATGTATTACGGTAAAACGAATGAATTTATTAATATAGAGTAAATGCATATGGGACAAGGACAATGTATCTATAAATACATGGCAAAACAACGCTTTTATTGTTGTTCTTCATCTTGAAGTCAAAATGAGATCTTCAACAATAGACGAATTTCATATTTACGGGATGACTGCCAATTTAGCATGTTTTTCAAAGGGACGTCACTCGCTAACACCCGACATTCTGGTTTTCGGTCTCATTAGGGAAAGGACGGTCAGTAAATATTTTCTTTGTCAACGGTTACGATTTTCACTGTGGTAAGTACCCGAATAGCTTGAAATAATTTATTTAAATACAATCGAGATTTTATCCCTAGTCCGGTGATAGATACCTATGTATTCGAAATCCACTGCTGTCCCTTATTACATAGGAACCGTAAACCTGACTGTCGGGTCAGTAGGTTACTTCCCTTTGTGGAAAACGTTATAAAAACGGAGCCAAAGTCGGGATAAGAAATAAACATGAAAGTGGTCTATTAAACTTGTAATTAGAAAAAATATATAGAAAATTTAGAAGCTTGCATCAAATTTACAAGTATTCTCTAGAAATGTACTTACTTTTTCTTGTCTTCTTTCGTTCTGTCTGAGCGTTTACATAGTGTTAGGTCTGAACAATCGAATTTCATCGTCCCTTTCTATAATGTAAACCCCTGTACAGTTTTAAATGTTCTGTAAAATTTCAAACGACCTATTCCCTTGAATTGTTTCCCACCTAGAAAGGTTGCCCCTTTAACAGTAGTAGTATATACGATTTAATAGAAACGACTTAAAAACATCAAAGCATAATTTTTTACATAACATTATACTGCTTCTTTATTTTAAGAAATTCCATAAAACAAGTTTTCCTCACGTTTCTATAAAGACGAAATGGACCTTTGTCGACGTCCGTCGGATCTTGGTTATTTTTAAGGATTCTCTCTTTTTTAGGAGTACTGATCATTTTGAAAAAATTACCATGTTTCAAATATTTTTATTTGCCGTATTCGAGGGTAAATTTTTGCCGTGTCTGATGAAATCTGATAAAAATAAAAAGTGCAAGTCTAAATCTAATTTCTGATTCCTCGTTACTGACAATAAACGATACCCTCTGTCTATCAACCAATATGAGCCCGAAAAAAATCGATAAAAAGGGTTGCATTGTTATTGGGACACGGGATAACAGGAAATAAGAGTACTCTTTTAGATTTCAACTTTGAAAATCACACTTCTAAAAAAATACAGCCTAGTAATTAACATGACTATTTTAACGTTCATATTTCCTCCCAATCAACTTAAAGTCTGCCATATTGATCACTGAAACAGGGTCAAAATATATTTATTTTATTTATTATTATTTACAGTTTTCACAACACATAATTTGTTTCTAATCATCCCCAGTCGGTTGAAAATGTGCATTATCATTTGCTTTATCATCAGGCCGTTTCTCTTTTTTTTTATTCTTTACTTCTCCTCTTTTAATGCATTTTGTTTGTTTTGTCTTTCTTTATTTTTCATTTCATTTCGTTATATTTCGTTTCGTTTCGTCGTATTTCGTTTCTTTACTTTTTTCATTTCGTTTCGTTTCGCCACATTTCGTTTCGTTTCGTCATATTTCCTTTCGTTTCGTTGCATTTCGTTTCGTTTCGATTTCGTTTCTCACTTTAGCAGTACCCTAGTTAGGTACCAAAGATAGTAATAACTCACGTGAGATATTATGCTGGGATTCCAGTTATGAAAAACCGCTAACACGCTGCACGAAAAATTATAACCCTGTCCCTGTGCCACCCTCCTAATGAAAATTTGTCACTCAGATGCTGTACGACATATACTCACCCCCAATAAACAAAGTTTAACCTCTCGGACGGACATTTTCATAAATAAATTTCAATGTTCATTATTATTCAATATATATAACAGTAACAGTATGTGTTATGAATAGAAAATATTTTCCTCGGGTATCCTGTCTACCATATTTTGACTTCTGTGTCACATGATATCGCTGCGACTGATTACCGAAAAGTCTTCCATAAACATAACGCTATAACGGACCTTTTAAAATATTAAGATATATTTATGGTAGTGATAGATTTTTATATTTAAGAAAATGACAAAGTGCTCTCGACCAATGGAATACGAGAAATCCATGTCTCTTATTCATGAAGAACCCCCTGTTTTCATGTGCTTACTGAAGGATTATCTATTGAGGAGTGCGCATGCGCGAAAGTGTAGGCCGCAAAGTTTGACAGCTCTCGGAAATTTTTTCAAAACTTGGATAATTTGAACTTTTTATGGAATTTCGACAACATTTACAACGATGGATGATTAATCTGCAAAAGTGAAGTGAATTAATAATCAAAGTGTCTCCAAAATCAGACAATTTAGGACAAAATAATTTTTTCTTCAAGATCGATAATGGCGGGAAGAACTTTCAAATGGAAGACCGATATTCTACGTGATGAAGGTTTATCAATTTACAGTTTAGAATGAAATTTATCATACTAGTGAACACTATAGACACATCTAAGTGAAAGATCTGAACTGTTTACTAAAGTGATCTGACATATTGAACACGAAAGTGGTAATCAGACATACCAAATATTTACATTCGGAACATCTCGCAACTTGTGTTGTGCCGAAAGAAGTAAACAAAAGCCAAAGTTGTGAGTGTGTCAAGCAAGTTTTTCTAATACATAGTCTGTACTGTCAAGGATTGAGCGCCACCCGTCATTGTGAACACTATAAACGTCTCAAACGTTACCTATTGTTGACGTTACCGTATTGTACGTAATGTTGCTATGTACACAACGTTCTAGTTTTCATATTACAAGTTGAAATGTACAGACGTATTAGTTTATTCAAAGCGAAGTACTAACCAATCTCGACATAGATTCCCAACATATTGGTGCCGGAGGATAACCCGATTACCATATTCATTGGATAGTTTCGACGATATTGACATTGTACAACCCACTTCTGCGTCGTTAAATAAACGTTATAGGACAAACCAAGAAATAATTCGACATTTTCAAGTTAGATGGCAAAACGAATATTTAACTGCGCTTAGAGAAAATCATACGTCATTTGGAAACAACTAACAAACATTAAATGTTGGTGATGTAGTGCAAATTCAGGACGACGTTCCCAGGACAATGTGGAAATTGGCCATTATAACTGAACTCTGTTACGGGAAAGATGGAATGGTACGAGCCGTAAAATTGAGGACAAAGAATGGAATATTGATTCGCCCGATATCTAAACTCTATCCGTTGGAGATCGGCGAAACAGCAGTGTCGTCTACAGAGACTCCATGTCGGAAAGCAAAATTAGAAGCCAGGGATAAGATTCGCAAATGGACAATGTGATGTGATTATTAACTGATAGTGAAAATTAAGAATTTTTCATTTTTATATGGACTGTAAAGATAAATGATAGTGAATTTCATTTTTTACTGCGAACTTTAAAGTTTAATTTATTAATCACATTTTATTTGTCATATTCATTTATTTGATTATTCTTATATTTCACTTCTCGGCGCCCCAGTGTCAAGGATTGAGCGCCACCCGTCATTGTGAACACTATAAACGTCTCTAACGTTACCTATTGTTGACGTTACCGTATTGTACGTAATGTTGCTATGTACACAACGTTCTAGTTTTCATATTACAAGTTGAAATGTACAGACGTATTAGTTTATTCAAAGCAAAGTACTAACCAATCTCGACATCGATTCCCAACATATACCAACCCTGAAGGTATGTACATTCATATTAATTAGATATCCAGTGCATTATATCCGCAAGACCTACCATTAACTACAAATATCTAGTACAACGTTTTTCTAACACATAGTCTTTACCAACCCTAACAGGCCGATAAGTGATTAGTTTTAAACAAAAGAAATGGAACTCTTCATTAAACGAAACAAAAAAGGTCTACTTAGATTTGTTTTCCGTAGTTACAAATTCCAAAAAGTTGTTTCTAATGAGAAAATTTAATGATTTTCTAAATCGTGTATTTCATTAAGGTATAGAAATAATGTGAATGTTTGCCGTTTGGTTGTAAAGTTTGTAATTAGTGCGTAAATTGCGGTTTAAGTGGATTGAAGTGGATGTCTATCAATTTGGATGAATGAAATATACATCTCCGGATTTTCTCCAAAATTGGCATACTGATTCAAAAAGAATTGATCAATACGTGTGCAAAATTTCATTTCCGCCCTTCCACGCAAATTCCCAGAATAAAACCCCAAAGTTCGTGGAGTCTGCTACAATACTGGCTCTATTTTTAGAAATGAAATCGAATTTACCTATATACGTCATGATTACAATTTATAATCAGAGGCCCATTCAGGTAATCGTAATTTGATTTTTTGTCTATAGTTTGTTTTATTGTTTTAAATGGAACAGTAAACATTCGATTACAGTTCCAAATAATATTTAGATAAAGAAATCTCGAAACATTCCCATTAATTTCTTATAATTTTATCAAAATGGGGTACATTGATCCCTGTGAGTGCCTCTGCAGTGTTTATAAATAACATTTACCGCCAAAAATGATCACAATGGAAGATACCACCCTCACTTATACCTTGGTTACGGCGATATCATTTTGGATCTTTGAAATATACATCTTTGAAATCAATTATTTCACATTTCCCCTTAAAGAGTAATCCTTTGGCTATCTTTTAACACAGAAATTGTGTCCGCCCCCGGTAATTTTTTGCCTTATAATAATATTTTATTGTCGCCAGGTTAATTTTAGTGTGGTCGCAGTGAAGACATTTCACATCAACTATAAACAATTGAACGTGCAATAGCAGACAATTTGTTAACTTTTATTTTGTAAATGTTTTTGTTTTACTAAATGCATCGTTTCTTTGTGATTTATATACCCGAACAAGCTTTTTATCCAGCCGTTACTATGCACCATCAACAGACGGCGTGTTTCTAAAATATGGCTGATGAAGTACACGCCCACCTCATTAGCATGTTTAGAAGGGAGATAATTTCACACAATGACTTTTCGGACTGCTAAAGGTATGTACATTTATATTAATTAGATATCCAGTGCATTGTATCCACACGACCTACCATAAACTACAAATATCTAGTACAACGTATATTAAAACAGAAACTGATGACTGGATTGACTGCAACCAACATCAAAAGATATCTACAACAGGAACCTCACAAACCATCTGGTGTCCAAAATAGAATTCATATTCTCGTCTCTGATAGCAAGGGATTTACACTGAGGAACTATTGTCCAGATCTATTGTTTCCATTTGAACTATGGTGCATCCCTGGTGCTAGAATTGCAGAACTTACTGACCTTATAAGGGAAAGAACTAACAAGGCCTTAGCTCGACACGAAAAAATAGCTATCTATCTTTGGTCTGGAACTTGTGATCTGACAGTCAAAGAAGGGAAGAATATAAGACTAAGATATAAAGACAACACCACCGTCAACAGGATTATAAACGAACTAAAAAGCCTGATTAGATTTATAGACAAATATGGATCAAGCGTTATCCTAAGAATAGTGGACTATCCTTTATTGTCAATATCTAAGTGGAACAAAAAACATTCACACAAAGGTAGAATTCCATCGAAGTATATACAAAAATACAACAAGGAAAACAATCTGCTCACAGAACAGCTTGCGACACTTAACAAACGTATCTGGCACCTGAACCGTGACCTCGGGTTATCAACCATTAAAAACCAGCCAATTTTACTTCTGTTCTAGAAGAGGAAGAAAGACATCCAGAATCAGATCATCAGTCAGAACCACGCTAAATAAAGAAGATGGTTTACATCCGGGGAAAACAATCAGCCTAGTGTTTACAAAGTTGTTGCTACTAGACTCCTATAAAGAGTGTTTCATCTCTGTTCCCAGCGAAGAGAGAATTCAACTTTTGGTGGAAGAGGAGGAGCTGCTGTCACTGACCATGTAGCTAGGCGACGTATCTCGCCAGCTACGAAGACACAGTACTACAGCATCCAAAATCCGAAACCAACACCAAGAGCTACTTAAACATCTTTATAGGTGAGTGAACTACATATAGTACATAAATATATATAAATTGTAAACATGCAGGTAATCACTACTATATTATCATTCTTACTACTAGCAGGATACGCTTATAACATGTTATCACGGTATCTAGACAAGGCATATGCATACCAACTCGAATGTAGACTCCAAAGAATGACAGAGAAAAATCTACAAAACCAATTACAGATGAGTGGAATTAAATGGACAAAATCACCACTGAAATTAGATCGAAAAAGCATACAATGCTCATCATACTTAATACCTATGCTATTAGCAACATCCAACGACATACAGCTTAATCCAGGCCCTAACTCAACAGTATACAACTGTGGCACCTGTGAAATGCCAGTAACATGGGACGACAAAGCCATCATGTGCGACACTTGCAACCAGTGGTATTACATATCATGCCAATCGGTTTATACAAAAACGTACGAGCTTGCCGAAAACAGTGCCATTGCATGGGATTGCATAGTCTGTGATAACCCGAACTACAATTCAATCTGCTTCAGCTCAGCTCTAACTACATCAAACCAATTCAGTATACTCTCAGAGATATCATTCCAGAATACATCACCAATCAGAAATACAAAACCCATCAATGCATCAACCCCAATCAGAAACAGCAGAATGAAGGCTAAAACTAAATCAACACCAATTAAGATACTGAATGTAAACTGCCAGTCCATCAAATCGAAACAGTGCAGACTGAAAAATCTAGTTGACAGTACAAAGCCTGATGTCATAATATGCACAGAGACATGGGTTGATCCATCAATAACAGATAGCCAGATATTTCCTGATGAGTACAAACCCTACCGTAAAGACAGATTAACAACAGACGGAGGAGTACTGATTGCGATCAACACAGACTACCTGAGCACACCATAAGATCAGCATCGCAAACAGTAAAGATCTATATATTGCGTCATACTATAATCCAAAGACTTCAAATGAGCAATCAATGGAAGAATTAAATATAAGCCTAAACAGAGCATGTAGAAACAACTCAAAAGTAATAGTAGCAGGCGACTTTAACCTCCCAGGATGGATATGGAAAACGAAAAACCTTAAACCAAACACACCATGCCCAAGGAGCCACCATAAACTACTAGACATGTTGGATGATAATGGCTTAACTCAACTTGTAGAAGACCCAACAAGGGGAGATAACACACTAGACCTTGTTATTACCAACATACCATCAAGTTTCACCAGAGTAAACACCATTCCTGGTATCTCTGACCATGACATCGTATTTGCAGAGGCTGACCTGACAATCAAAAAGAAATCTCAAAAGCCAAGAAAAATACCACTATACAAAAAGGCAGAGTGGTCAACCATGAAAGATGAACTATCAGATTTATTTGAAGAAATTCAGAAATCAGACTCAGCTAAAACTGGAGCAGATGATATGTGGACAACATTTAAAACCAACCTTGAACAGATTATACAGCGACACATACCACACAAGACTGCAAAGACCAAGGACAGCCTACCATGGATTACCAACGATCTACGAAAATTAATACGCAAAAGAGACAGACTCTACAAAAAGAAAAAGAAATCTGCAGACGTAAATACAACAAAAAAGTTCAAAGATACCAAGCGCAAAGTACAAAGAGAAATGAGAAGGGCATACTGGAAATATATTGAGGACATAGTAACACCATAAGAAGATGACAACCAATACACAGGAATGAAAAGGTTCTGGACCTACATAAAGCACAAACGTACAGACGTGAACGGCATATCACCTCTACGGAAAGACGGCATTCTCCACTCGGACCCAACTGACCAAGCCAACATACTAAACTCACAATTCCAGTCAGCATTTTCTGAAAAAAGCAGTACCAACGAACATGAATTTAAAGAAAGGTGCCCTATGAATGGAAGCTATCCATCTGCTCCGGAACTTAACATCACATGTACGGGCTTCCTCAAGCTGCTGAAAAATCTAAACCCTAACAAAGCTGAAGGACCAGATAACATCAGACCAAGAATATTAAAAGAACTGGGAACTGAAATCGCACCTAACCTGACCATCATATTCAGAAAATCTTATGAGACAGGCCAAGTACCATCTGACTGGAGAACAGCAAATGTGACTTCTGCTTTCAAAAAAGGAGACAAATATAAGGCAGAGAATTACAGACCCATCTCGCTAACCTGTGTCTGCTGTAGATTAATGGAGCACATCGTAACAAGCCACATAATGGGCCATGCAGACAGAAACGAAATCCTGTACCCTCTACAACACGGCTTCAGCAACACACTTGGGAATTTAACGAGACAACAACTTAAAATATGGCGTCAAAGAAGTGATACCAAAGGGAATTCAAACAGCACGAAAGACAGTATATGCTCTTATGGGAGCTGGGCTTTACGGGCTCAACGGAATCAACCCAGTGGTGTCACTCAAACTTATCACATGCTATGTCTTACCCAGACTTCTGTACGGACTAGAGGTGATAAATTTATCAAAGGCAGATCTTCAAAAATTGTCAATCTACTATACAAAACTGCTTAAACAAATTCAACATTTACCCGGAAGGACTGCTACAGCAGCTGTACATCTTGTAACAGGTCATTTACCAATTGAAGCAGAAATCCATAAAAGAATGCTCACACTACCGAGGAATATTACATCTAATGATGGCTCCATCGAAAACAAAATTGCCTGGAGACAACTTGCTATAAAGCCAAGAGAGTATAACAGGTGGTTTGTAAACACCCTGAAATTGACAGAGCAGTATATGAGCTACCATCACTACACTTTTTACTAACTCAAACAACAGACAAGGAGGCCTGGAAAAAAACTAGTTCACACAACTGTTAACCGGTACTGGATCAACCACTTAATAACTATAGCAAGAGAAATATCAACATTAAAATTCCTCAACTTTGAAGACTGCAAGATTGGCCAAGTATATGCAGTATGGAAGTCGTGTGGAACTGAAAAGTTTGAAGTCACTAGAGCTTGAGTAAAATCTAAACTTCTATGTGGAGTATACTTGCTTCAAGCTGATAAGGCAAAATTCTCAAGAATCACAGTCTCGTCCAAATACCAACTATGCTGCGAGGAAGATGATAATAAAAAAAAACACTTTATTCTCAAATGTCCCAAGCTACAATTGACAAGAGAAAAATTCTTGATATTGATCAAAGACTGTCGATAAACATGCAGTATATGAAATGATGAAATGTGAGAACACATTTGTACAACTTATCATTGACAGCTCAAAATTCCACTTGATTGAAAAGAAAATTCAACATATATTAAAAGACTCACTAGAGGCATGTGTTTTGCGGTACATCATAGCCACAAATGCAAGTTAAACCGGATTTGACTTATTTAGATTCACATAGTGTGGGGAGACTGTGACGATTGTAGTGTGATGCAGAACATATATTGTTTTGGAACTTTTTAGATTTTATACTGTGATGTAAATATAGAGACAAGTTGTGTGTGTGTATATATGTAGATATTCAGAGAATTTTACTTCAACGACTATTAGATTTTACACTTCCGAAGACTGGATGTGGTTCACCTGCTAAAGGTGGTTTTTACAGATTTGGTAAATGGTAAATGGGATCAAAACAAAAGTGGAATTCAATTACTGACGTTATCAAAAATTGACTGTTGTATTTTACTGAGCGAAAAATCAGAACAATATGATTTGTCATTGTGTCATTCTACTTTCGTTTTCTATTTTTATGGTAAAACCATGCACTATCACATTCCGCATGACCGCTGTTCCGATTCCGTCGATGATGACCGCTGTTGGTCTATTTCTAGAGTGTAACTCTAGAAGTGGAAATATCACGATTTAGCATGACAGCTGAAAATGACCAATCAGAAAACAGGAAAAATCTATTTATGTAATAAACAATTGCAGCCTATTCCGGTTCAATGCATTCATTTACTGACTTGAGAAATATGTATTGACCGAGGACTAAGTCCGAGGGACTTTGTAACAATTTATCTTATCCCTACTATAATACATTCCCATGGGATAAAAATGTTTACGATACTATATCTGCGAGATAAAAATGTAACAAAAGTAGTATCCAAAGGAACATATTTACATGGAAAAATAGTATCCAGGGATAGGACATCAGTGGTATTCTATCCTCATGAAATAAATCGCATTAAAATAATATCCACTAGGGACACTATTTCATTGGAACAAAATATATGTTTACAACTTCATCATCGGTTAATTATACATTTCCATTATCAATTAATTTCTGCATTGACCAATTCAATATTGAATAGACTACAATTGTTTTTATTATTTTCCACTTTTTCAATATTTTATTTTTATAGCTTCTTAGATAAATAAATTGTTTCACAAACTTCAAAACAAGGATGCATAATGAGAAGGATAAGCATCTCGTAATAAATTGGAAATTAATCGCGAGATGTGAGATTTTGTCAATTTTTTAACTTTAAAGCATTAAGGATGGTCACTCCATAGGTTTTGGAAACTGCCTATGACTTTCGGATATTTTATCCATCATGATGCATTAGAAAATATTGCACACTGACCCCCACTTTTCTTTTCAAAATATGATTGTATACATCTTCAAATGACTTTTGACAAAATTTGAGGAAATTCTTGATATTCCTGCAATGCATTTTAAAGGTTGATTGCCATAATGCAAACTGAATGATAAGTCTAGAGAAGTTCGGTTTCCCGCCAAATTTCAGGCGTTTAAATCTAAAAAAGGACCGCACTGACCTATCAATATTTTTTTGCTTAAAATAATGTATGATCCATATTCTAATAAATAAAAATACTAATTTTAAATCCTTGATAAAATAAACTTGAGGAGTGACCATCCTTAAAACAACATAAATATGGTGGTTGCAAAAATTATTCTTGCAGTGCAGTAGATGTCACACTTTACGAAAATATCAATTAAAAATTAACTTTCGAAAAACAAAGGGGTAGTTTATTGGGAGAAATACGAAAACCACGTTTACTTGGATAAAAGATAATGTCAAAATTTTGAGGGTGAACCATGGCTGTAACATAGATGAAGAAGAGATATTCCTTAGTTTTCAACATAAAGTATTGAAAGTCAGAAGCCTTGTAATTTCCGTGATAGGTTACGAAATAGATATGAGAGGGATACCTAAAACATATTTAAAACATATTAATAACTTAATTTGGACATTTATTTGGGATGGTAAAGTAAATCAGATAAATAGAAATGTTTGTTGCTTAGAGGAAAAAAAATGGGGAAATGGGTATGGTCAATCTGTTTTCTTTTGTAAAAAGTAAACGCATAAAATTAATTTACAGAATTTTGCAAAGTCCAGAGGAAACCTGGAACGCTTTAGCAAAATTCTGGTTGACCAAATATGACCAGGCAACTGGACAACAAGTCTTTCTTTGTCAATGTTCAGACTTTGGTCCTCTGAATTTAGAAAATATACCAAAGTTCTATAGAATTATATTAGTCTTATAGTGAATTTGTGGGAATTTTTTAACCTACTGCTGTTCAAGAGGTGCTTGATACTCCGCTCTTTTGTAATACATTTATTAAATTCCAAGGAAAAAGTTTATTATTTAAATCATTTCCAAGAGGCGGATTAGTATACATCAGGGATATATGGGATCAAATTGAGGGGAATTTTATACAATGTACTCATATTTAACCGTCTTGTAGACAAAAGAAACTGTATATCAGAGTATTCTAAGTTGGAGAAAGCCATACCGGCTTGTTTTATATCTATTTTTAAGAGTGAAACAGATAGCGTATGAGATAAAATTGGTGAATATGTCGATTTTTACAAAAAAGGGGAATTAATTATTCTTTCTAAGTTAAAATAAGAACAAATTCAGAAAGCTTTTAATATAAGAATCACTCCAAAATCTCAGAATAAATGGAATAGTGAATATGAAAATATTAATTGGGAAAATATTTGGCAAGTCTTAACTCAGTTGGGTATAAGAAATAAAATCATGGAATTTCGATGAAAAAGTCTCCATAATATTTTATACACCGAGTATAGATTGAATAAGATGGGATTATCCCAAACTCGTGGTTGTTGTTGTCATTTTTGTAAACATGTGTTTGAAACTCAAGCTCATTTATTTTATAACTGGAAATCTGTGTATGAATTTATTGAATATGTTTACACTTTAATTAGAGGATTAGACTTTATAAATGTGTATGTTTTATGTGAGAAGTCCATGTTGTTAGGTTTTTATGAAGGATCAAAACGGGAATTAATTTTAGTTAATATTATCCCAGTTATCTCTAAATTGGTTATATGGAAATCAAGAAACTCTGTTAAGTATAAAATGAGAGATTCAATGTAAATTTACTGAAGGCTAACTTTATTAAAGAAATTAAATTTAATCTAAAGTTGAGAAGTGAATATTTCACAAAAAAGCCTAACAAAAATAATGAAATGAATATGTTAATAGATATTTTAAATTAGAATGAGAATTTTGATGGAGCTTATTTCGTATATGAGGTTAATTGTAAAAAAAACTTGGTATATTTTGTCCTGTAGAAATATTATGAGTGTTTAATTTAAATTGTTTATTGTAATTCACAAGAGACGCCTGGGCTTTTGTGAAATTCGTTAACAGGCAAAATTAGAAATAAAGAAATTTAAAAAAAAATTGTGAACTACCTTTGAAGCCTTTTTGTGCAAATTGTGCATTTTTACCGATGTAAACCGAAAATGACCAGCAGAGAAAAATCAATGAAAATATCTAAATTAGAAATTTCAATGACATGTACCAAAGAAAGCGATTGCTATAATTAAATTAAATTTACTCTAACAACGTAAAAATGGTTCAGCTTTAAGAAAGACATCATTTTATTTTAAAATCCATGTACAACATTTCACCATTTAGCTGTAGAGTGAATGAACATGTATATCAATCGTCCCACCATAGATTTTATTATTATACCTCAGTATATGAACACTACTACTAAAATTTCAAAAATAAAATTACTATTTTTAACCTTTTCCAACTTTGTAACTATTTACCGGTCAATAGTTTCTCAGACTATTGACTGGCATTATTAATATTTTTCCAGAACTTTTTCTTGCCTTCCTATTGGATAAAAAATCTAATGATTATTCAGAATGGTCCGACATCATTGTTTCCAAGTGACAACTCTAAACTAGCAATGCAAATTACAGTGAACACTGTTCACTGTCCAGCAGAATAAAAGTTGTTGATGAGGAAAGATGTAATTGTTTATGTGTTTGAAATAAGAATACAAAATTTAGAACAAAAATACTAGCAATGAAGAAATATTATTCAAAGATGATTAAGAAATCTTGTTTTTTTTTTTCCTTTTTTTCTTTTTTTTTTTTTTTTTTTTTTTTTTTTTTGTATAATAAAATACTTATAGACTTTTCATTTGTGATTCCAATTGGATAAAAATTATGTTGATAATTCGGAATGCTTTGAAATCATTGTTTCCAAGTGACACCTCTAAACTAGTAATGCAAATTACAGTGAACACTATTCACCTTGCAGCAGATTTAATTTTGTTGAAATTTAGAAAACAAATACTAGAAATGAGAGAAATTATTCAAAAGTTGTAAATCTATGTTTTCGGTATAATGAAACACTTATAGACTGTTTTTTCGGGAATAGCAAGTTTGTTGTCCCCTTGACCCTCGGTCAATAGTTAGGATCTCGGGGACAATATACTTGATATTCCCTCATAATCAGTCAATAAGTATAAAAAATGCAAAATAGGTTGTGTACGAGTCTGATTATAGTTCCTTGTTCAAAATAACGACTTGAAACTGACAACCATGGATAAAATTCGCTCTGAATGATTTTCCAATTTGTGGAACTAGAAATAGACACAGACTGTCTGAAAATTAAATTTTTGACAACAGTATTTGTATTTTTGTTTTGGTATTGTTTGCACATGTATGTTTCATTGAAAGTCTTGGAACTAAATCTACTTGGGATCAAATACGATAGACTAGACTAACACAGTATAAGAAAACATTTTTAATCAGATAATTTTAATTATCCATCTTTATTTCTAGATCAATACAAAAAGTCAATTTCGCTTTGTTATAAACTGGTCTATTTTTAGCACGAGGTCAATAGTAATATTTGGCTTTTTATTTACAACTCTAAGAAATATACATGATCCTGTTACCAAATCACAACACTCTAGAAATATAAGAAAATAATGAATATATTATTAATTTGATATCGTTTTTGGAGAACTGATCACATGACCTACTTTGTTTTCATAGAGTATATCAAAAGTGATATCGCATGTTACCAAAAACAGTAATGCATATCACATGCTCCTATGAATGTTTATAATCTTGTTACGGATAAAGGTCCCCCTTTTAGTTCAAGTTAAACCTACGGAAATTTATGTAAAATCTCCAGCCTTAACGCTTTGTGGTTCTTCACCAAACTTCGTTTGCTGATAACTGTTTCATTTACGCATACAAAGCTACTATTCGTTGCAATTATCATCAACAAATAAATGAGTTAAAAAAAAAAAAATGTAAAAGATGGCAAATCGTTCGATCAGATCGCATTTTTGTCCCAGAAACCATCCAACTTCCACAATATTTTTCTGCAAAATCATTAAATTTGGTGATACTAGCATAAAATAATGGTAGCTTTGCATGGATAATTTTCTCAATAAATTACATAATGATTTTTAGAATAAACCAACAAGCTATTAAGGCTGGGGATTTTACACAAAATTCCCATAGGTTTAACTTTGAACTCAAAAGGGGGACCTTTTACCTTAAATTTATTTTGATGTATTTTTTAAGAATCAATTATATGTATATACTATGCATTCTGTAATTATAATATAGTACTTAATCTTTTAAATTTATTATTAATTTTTGAAGAAAAAAAATATATCTTGCATCTTATTATTTTGACAAAGGATAAAATGACCTTTTCATTGTAAATTAATAATATATTGTAGTCTGTAAATGAGGTCGATACGATATTCTACCTGGAAAAGTATATCAACCTCGGATTTCACCCTCATTCGATATGCTTTTCCCATATCGATTCTGACATCGTATGACTATTTTCATGGTTCGTTGAATCTGGATCATACAGCCGTAAGACAAGAAAAGTTTTATTTTGACAACCTGTGCAGTACATTGGTATGCAGAAAAATTGCTACCCGCACTCACAACATTGGTGAAATATCTGGTTAGAGTAAATTATAAAATTATGTACCAGATTGCCCTGAAAGTCGACTATTTTACAGTCCAGTGAAAACAAAAAAAGAATCATAAATTGTCGCAACGTTAATCGTGGTTTCAAATTCGCTAATTTCTGCTAGTTGTGTTGTAAATGTCTAGAGATTGCTCAATTGATCTTTCATTCCTGTGGGAAGCGACGCCGTTGTATATTGGTTTGATTCTGGTATAGTTTGGTGATGAATTTGAAAACGGAAATGTTTGCAGGTATTTCCATTTTAATGTACATGCTAGCGTACCATCGTAGCACTGGGTATGAAGTTTAGCATTAACTTTGACCATTGGAGGCGAAAAAATAAAACACAAGTGGTTGGCGGTGATAAGAATTGAATTAAGAAAGTTTATTTATCTTGTTCATTTAGTGCTTAATAGTTCGAAAATATATGTTAATTCTGAATTTATATGTCAAAGGCGCCTATGACACTATAAGTATACAGAGGGTCCATGTCTGAATTTTAAAACATACACACCAGGACGAAGACGAAGGAGATGTAATGAAGTAAGTACATGTGTTTTCTAATATTTGTATATGAAAGACATGAAAGTTTCAAAAGTAAGCATGTTCTGATAAAGAACAATAGTTTCAAAAATCAACGTGTTAAGACCATATTCTAAAGTTAAAATTTAGAAAAAATATATTGAAAGACTGGACACAAACTTAATAGCAAACACTAACGATACCTTATTCATTGACTTTTAGGAGGTTATTTTTCAAGGCTCTGAAGATTATGAAAAACAATTAGAAGAGATTCATTTAAAAAATGAATGACCAAAGTTAGTAGAGTTAACGAAGCAATGAAAAACGATTTCTTATATTTCCATACAAAACTAAGCAAACCACTCATAGAGACAGCTAGGGGCCTTCTTGAACTTACTATGAGGGATGAGCAAAGCTCATTGTTGAAGCCCTCATGGTGACTTCAAGATGAAGAACAACAATAAAAGCTTTGTCCCTTTGCTTGTTTTTTACCATGTATTTGTATAGACTTTGTCTCATGTGCATTTTCTCAATATCCTTTTATTCACCATTTAGGTGTCTGCAGGGTATTATTTTCCTATTATCGAATTTTTTGCAATTTACTGTGTAGAAACATAATTGTAATAAAATTTGGGGGTCACAGTGCATCTAAGCACAGAAATTGAAGTCGAAAATTTAAGGATTTTACATAGAAATGATAGGAAAATGATGACATGAGGGGAAAGCTTTAAAATTTAGTTATAGATTTTGTTCATATTTTGCTTGTGTTGTGGATCCATCACATAGTGTACATATAAAAAAATAAAAAGTCACCGTTGAAATAAGAGAGATAAATTGCGAAATGTTTAATTTGCTAGTGATATCTATATGAAATTCTTTTATCAGATTATCTCCCTTGCATAATTTCCGTGTTATAAAATCCACCAACAACGCACATGTCTTTTAGTTCACCTTTTTGAACTAAACATGTTGTAAAAGTAATAACGAATAAAAATTTAAAATACTTTGAACTTTCTTATCATTTTAAATAAATATTTTGTTACATTTCTTAATAGAGGAAACATAAATGAACAATTAAAGCCAAAAATGGCGGAATCATACCACTGCGACACCTGATGGGTTATCCATAGACAGTGTTATTGCTTTTGTCATGAAAGAGCTGCAACCTCAAGTAATGTAAAATTATCATGCCATATATTTTTACTTTGAAAACTGTTAATTATTTAATCGAGGAGGTAGGAGATGTGATCTTATCAACTTGCTGAAAACAGTAAAAATGTTTCAGCAATTTAATTATATAAGAAAATGAGAAATTTGATAAGAAATAAAATAACAGGAGACGCTTACCCTCTCGACGATATAGGTCGTACTCATTACAGATTTTATTTTGATATGTTATTCTCGGAGCAGTATGTTAAAGAGGCTCATCCAAGTGCATTATTGTCTTTCATTTACTTGCATAGATGAAAATTATCAAGTGAGCTCTGTGACTAGACACAGATCTCCCCTCTTTGTACTGGGTACCTAAATTACATAAATGCCCATACAAAGAACGATACATCGCTGGATCTACCAAATGTTCTACAAAACCTATATCTAAATTGCTAACATCCATCTACAGACTATCGGAATTCCTATGGGCACAAACTGTGCGCCTTTCCTAGCCGATCTGTTTCTCCACTCTTATTGGGCTGAATTTATCCAAGGGCTTCTTCAAAATAAAGATAAAAAAACTTGGCCAATACTTCAATTTTAGCTTCTGTTGTGTAGATGATATTTTGTCACTTAACAACCCTCGCTTTGGTGATTTTCTTCATCTGATCTATCCAAAAGAGCTCGAAATTAAGGATACCACAGGCACTTCCACATCAGCCTCGTTCCTTGACCTTCATCTTGAAATTGACAACAGAGGTAGACTTCAAACTAAGCTGTAAGACAAAGACGATGACTTCACATTTCCAATAGTAAACTTCCCTTTTCTTTGTAGCAACATCCCAACAGCGCCGGCATATGGAGTTTATATCTCCCAGCTCATGTGTTTGATACAGTGACTTCCTTGATAGAGCCTGGTTGCTCACAAATAGGCTAATTCAACAAGGGTATGTCACCCAAAACTTGAAGTCATCCCTCCAGAAGTTTTACAGTCGATATCACCATCTTGTGGACCGCTATGGGATTATTGTTTCCCAGATGACAACAGATCTTTCCCTTTAAAGCTTAATTGTTGTTTTCTCTACCGGATTTGAATTTACTACCGGATTTGACATGTTCAACATGGCGGGTGTCTTATAAGAAGCAGGAGATGCTTACTCTACCGGTGCACCTGGTCTCACCCATTGTTTTTTATTGGGTCCGTGTTCTTCATCTTTGTGTGTGTGCGTCTTCATTTTTCTTTTCTGCGCCGTACTCATGTTGTGTCTCTGTTTCTTTTTTGTTTCCGATGTTGCCATTGTCCTTGGATTATTCGTTTTGGATTGACGGTTCGGTTCTCACGTACTTTTTATATACAACTATTCAGTTTTATAAATGTGAGTTATTCCTCTTATATCATATTTTTTACAGGAACATACAATACAATTTTTATCAAGTTGTCATTTCAGTTTACTCATTGTTAATTAAGAAGAGAAGCCCCGAGTAGCAGATTTCCACTAATTATTGTTTTTGATTTAACATTTACAAAATAGCTCACAAAATTCCTTCACATAAGTTACAGCACTTCCCTGAAATAATCCATCAGAAAGGCAAATATTATTGAAGACAAATCATATCACAAATAATCACAAACAAAAGTTTTCAAGGTAAAAAATATATAGCATGATAATTTTACATTATTTGACGTTGCAGCACTTTCATAACAAAGCAATAAAACTCTATGGATAACCCTTAAACCAGCTTTATTTTTGAGTGGTTTGCTTATTTGTGTATAGAGATATAAGAAATCGCATTTCATTGCTTCGTTAACTCTATGTACAAATAAAAGAATATGGAGTAAATGTACATGGGACAAAATCCATATAAATATATGGTAAGATTAAGCAAATGGAACAACGCTTTCATTGTTGTTTTTTACGGACTCCACACGATGAGCCTGATTCATTCACTGTTTCTTTATAAATCTCTTTTTATTGTTTTTCAGGAATGTGCCATTGTCCATAGATTGTTCGTTCTTTTGACTGACGGTTCGGTTCTCACTTACTTCAGAACCTTGAAAAAATAACCACCTAAAAGTCAGTGAATAAGGTAATGTTTTACAATTAGATTTTTCTCTTAAGTTTTTGTCCAGTCTTCCAATATTTTTTCTAAATTTTAATTTTAGGATATGGTCTTAACACAATGATTTTTGATACTTAAAAAAAAAACAAAATACCGAAGTTTCTATGAACAACTGACATTCATTAACATTAAAAATAAAAGGATATGGGGTAAATGCACATGAGACAAAGTCTTTACAAATTCATGTTTGAATCACGCAATGGAATAACGCTTTTATTGTCGTTCTTTATCTTGAAGTCACCATGAAGCCTTCAACAATGGGCTGTGCTCATGGTAAGTTCGACGGCCTTTAGCACCGCTTTGAGCGGAATTTATTACTAAATTTCGAGCAACGCTTCATCCATGTATCTTCTCTTTGTTCATGGATGTGGGGTTGTCAGCAAACATAAATTTAACTTGTAAAGTCTTCTTACAACTGCTTGTATCCGTTGCCCGACTTAAAGACGCATAAAAGACAATAGCAACATATTCACTGCCATAGCTGACCAGTAGTGGTCTATTTTTGTTTGTTGCATTATATTATGTGTAAGACTTAAATCTGCGTCCTTTCGCTAATCTGTGTCCAAAACTCACGTCACAATACAAAAGTTTCAGAAGTATATCCTATGACTTCATCATACGCAAATCTGTGTCCGTAATTTATGTCCTTTTTAAAATGTCTTCTGGATAGTATTTTTCAAATATCAAGTTTAAAGAAACTTTTTAACCATTTAAGATGTTTTGTCAATTATCTTTTCTATGGTACCACATTTTCGTTTAAAAGCAATAGTTCAGAGAGAACAAATAAAGGCACAGATGAAGAACAACAATAAAAGCTTTGTTCCTTGGCTTGTTTTACCATATATTTGTAGAGACTTTGTCTCATGTGCATTTACTCCATATCTTTTCATTCACCATGAAATAATTTGATAAAAAAAATCGTAGAAACACCACTAGAGAAATTAACCGGTTGCGGTATTTATTTATTTCTCTTATTTCAATGACGGCCAACGATTTTTATTTTTAATTTTTATGTTATACGTAAACACTAATCTATGATTTTTTTTTCACCACTACAACACAAAAAAGGACACAGATTTGCGGAGTGAAAGGACACAGATTAGCTAGGAAAAAGGACAGTCATAGATTTGTAATGTCTGTGACGTCAAATTTGGACACAGATTAGCGGATGGACACAGTTTTGCGACAGGACATAGATTTGAGTCTTACATATGTCTAATCAATCAAACTGTATCTTGTTCTATCATGGTCCCCTTTATGAGTTCTTGATTAGTATAATAAAACATTTTTCTTCTTCTTCCTATAAACAATTACTGGGCACTCATTGAGTCAATTATTCTATTATGGTCCCCTTTATGAGTTCTTGATTAGTATAATAAAACATTTTTCTTCTTCTTCCTATAAACAATTACTGGGCACTCATTGAGTCAATTGCAAGAAAACTTAGCATTAGCAAACAAGAGAAGTGTTCACGAATGGTCAAAATAACATTTGAAAATTACAAAAAAAGAAACAAACAATCAAACAAAAAAAAAGAAAAAAAAAACAAAAAAAACAAGGAACAAAAAAAGCCAACATGTAAAAAATCGCGAATTTTCCCTTTAACGCAAAATTTAACAAGAGTCACTCAAGCGTAAAATATAGGTCAAAGCCACCTAACTGTCAATGTTTTGGGTAGTATCTCATTAAGGCAATTAATTTGATGAAACATCATATTGTTATTATGCGTAGTTGTTGAGAAATGGACTTTAACCCAAAATTTAACCAGTCACTCAAGCGTAAAATATATGTGGTAGAGTCAGATTTTAGGGTTAAAATTATTTTTTAGTTAATAACTATATTTTAAATAATTTTGTTTATTTTGTAGAAAATATCCAGTTATATATTTGTTAGCTTTATTCCAGAATTAGTATAGTCTGCTTCATTAATCTATTTCTAATTTCAGTCATGCCAGAGTAAATTTATTCATTAGCTTTTGAATATATGACTATTACTGTTTTCATTGGTTAGTTTCTTGGGTCAGGTCTATGTCAAATTTTAGGCGGGAATCCTTTGTCCCAATCTATTGTTTCTGGTCAATTGACTCTAGACTTTTGGAGAAGGCAGTAGCCATTTTGAGTCCTATGATAGTTTTCTTCATTAATGTTTTGATATTGGATATTTCTCATCTGGATATGTTATTCTTATTATGAAGGTGGAAAATGTAAACTTGTGTTGCTGATTGTGAGACTAGAATATATTTGGTTATTATTTGACCTCTGCACCTCATGCGAGGTAGGTTTACTTGTATATTTTTGAATATTTAGTTTAGTTTGCTTTGCTTATGGCTTAGATTTAGTGTATTTGCCTGTTTAATACGCATGCAGCTTTTTGCTTTAATGTTTGCTTCGCTGTGTTATTCTATTTTTAACTGCATTTTGTATATTTTGAATAGTAATTACAATAATTACTATGTTAGCTACGCTACTATTGATTTCACAACAGTATGCATTATTAGGATTTTATTAGTAAATGTACATGACACATAATGGTCACACACCGTAATCATTTATTGAACAGAAAATATATATCGTCTTTAACAATGAGATCCAACTAGAAAATTGTAGACATTTTCTGTATGTATTTGTATTTATAGTTTCATGCCTAAATATAGAATTAATTCAAGGTATTTATTATTGTTATATTGTTATTGTAGGGCCTTTTTGATAGTATCTCGATGAATAAAGAACCTATGAACCTTGAGATTGTTTATGTTTATCTTTACGGAGGAAACTCTGCTACATATAGGTCAAAGCCACCTAACTGTCAATGTTTTGGGTAGAACTCATCAAGGCAATTAATTTGATGAAACATCATATTGTTATAATGCGTAGTTGTTGAGAAATGGATTTTAACACAAAATTTAACCAAAGTCACTCAAGCGTAAAATATAGGTCAAAGCCACCTAACTATCAATGTTTGGGTAGTACTCATCAAGGCAATTAATTTGATGAAACATCATATTGTTATAATGCATAGTTTTGAGAAATGGACTTTAACGCAAATTTAACCAAAGTCACTCAAGTGTAAAATGTAGGTCATTGATCCCTCATTGTTGGTGAATCTGTTAGTACTGATCAAGGTGCATGTACTGATGTAATATTATGAAAATACCACAAGAGGTTGCCAATATATGGACCTAAACGCAAAACTTAACATCGGGACGTACGGACGTACGGACGTACGGACATGCCCCTTCCACTTCGTGGCGAGGCATAAAAAAAAGGAAAGAATGCAAAAATTTGAATATGCATATGAGATATTCTCTAAAGAACAAGTACACCTTAACTGTATTTTATCACATGACAAATCTTAACCAAAACGAACGCCGGAAATGTTTAATAATTCACAGTACTTTTTCATCTGTACCACTTGATCACGTCTTACTCTAATATCAATCTCTTATTTCGATAAGCTAATTCACATTTCCAAATCACAAATATGTCTTGTTTGTGTGGTTTTTGCTAAACACATGTCCGTAAAACATATGATGTAAAATGTATACGCGTGTTTTTTGTGTGTGTGTTTTAAAAAAAATACATGTGGCTAATTTTATTGTAGGTGATTTTATACCTATCATGGCTCACTCTATGGGAGTAAAAAAATCAGTTTGTTGAAAGGGTTTCTCAATTGCAAATTCAATCTTCCATTCTACTGCAAAATTCAGCATAATCTAGAGGATAATGAACACTGATGTAAAATAATGTCTTTTGGTTTGTAATGTTAGCACGTGAAGTTGCTTTACACATTGAGATTGATGTAAGAGTCTATATCTTTATTATTATGGACTCACCTTTATGAATCCAACCTTTCTTCATCGCTTTTCTTTATTAATACTGAGCATAGATAAATTTCCTGCAAAATTCCCTTTTATACACACTTCCGAGGGGTATATATCTGCACGGGTTTTCCAATGTTTTGCACTGACGAGATTCTATTTGTTTGCAACATACAATTTAAAATGCAGTTTTGAGTTTTACCCAGAATTTAATGTTCACATTTCTCAATGGAAGAATAATCGTTTAATAATTTCACATCCTATCTTTTTTAACTCTAACTCAGATGGCCTTTGCTTTCATGTTTATAAAGTTAGGGACCGACCATTTAACCTGAAGGGGGGGGGGTATGGTTTTTTTTGGACAGAAATTTTTTTTCGCAAATTATTTATTTTTTGCACACGTATCAACAAAATATTTTTTTTTCAAAATTAGCATTATTTTTTTGGACAGAAAGCCTCATTCAGAAATTTTTTTTTCATCATTTTTGCAGCCAAAATATTTTTTTCACATAAAATCAGATCCAAAATATTTTTTTAGAAAAAAACCATAGCCCCCCCCCCCTTCAAGTTAAATGGTCGATCCCTTAAGTTAAAGTTATATATATTAACATAGAAAACTCCAGTTTATCAAGGACAGGGCTTTTATTCCTGTCTACGTATATATGTATATAAGTATATATGTATATCACGGCCACCAATCGATCTAAATCACAACCAATGCTATGACGAGAAAAACTTTAGAGGAACGTCCGGATATGATTTGGAGGAACCTGACAAAATGGTAAACAAAGCTCATTTTGGGTGTCGTGCTATGTTATGAATTAACAATGAAGGGATATGGAGTAAATGCAAATGAGACAAAGTCTCTACAAGTATATGGTTATAATAAGCAATGGAACAATGAAGCATAGAAGCATAAATTTTAAAAATTAAGAATGTCATCATACCCTTCTAAGATTAACATGTTATGAAGCAAAAGAACTTTTCATTCTGTCATTAATTCGTGTCTCTAGAGCATTTGGCAGTAAGAGGGGGTCAGATATTTATATTCTGGCTCCGATTGCCAAACGTTCTACATCGATTATTAGACAATAAATTGAGGAGATATTTTTGAACATTGCAAGGGAATCGTCGCGGAGGGTATGATGACATTCTTAGATTTTTTAATTTGTGCCTTAAAACAGAGCTTTGTTTACCATTTTTCAAGGTTCCCCCAAATCATATCCGGACGTTCCTTTAAAGCTTTTCTCGTCATAGCATTGGCTGTGATTTAGATCGATTGGTGGCCGTGTATACGTATTGACAGAAATTATTGTTCATTCGAATCATTGCCAAAAATTCTTATCATGAGTTATTGCCCCTTTACCGTATCCAAACTTTTTAGCACACAAATTGTTACTGTAAATGTAGTTCCTGTAGATAACCGCTTCGACAACTTATGTGTCCAAACTGCTGAACAATCTTGTCAATTACATACCGTTCAAAAGATATGATATACCCGATGTTTAAAAACAGAAGGGTAAATACCAAGACTAAGGTCAGGAGGAAAAATATTTTGGTATTCAAAAAAATCTTATCACAAGAAATACACATGTGAATTATGAAAGTCCAGTTTCTTATCAATTGAAGAAAATCCCCCGGACTCGTAAAATGTCACACGCCAAGGTAAAACTCGCAAGATCAAATAGTCTTACCACAAGAAATTCACATTTGAAATATTTTACTAAACATTCAAAAATATACCAGATATTTTAGTTTTGAAATGTCACATAACAAGGTAAATTTTTTGTACCAATAGAAAGTTATTAAAGTATGGAATTCACATGTTAAATATGAAAGCCCCATCCCACACCATTACAAAAATAAACAAAATGTAAATTTTTGTAGACAGACAGACAGGCTAAAATCTATAATCCACAAATCGTCGATTTCTGGGGGTTTAAAATATCACAATGTGATATTTTTTTCAGATAAGTTATTCTTTTTCTGGACCCTGTAAGTTATTCTACATTGAGTCTTCCGTGGGATCTGCTTTTATTTGCGCTGTAGAAACTTCATTTTTCCATTTTCAAAACTGTTTCTAATATATATGTAAGAAAAGAAGCCCATGAAACAAGAATAAAAATTTGAGTGAAATTAACATTAAGATCTATGTAAAATATTTTTATTTGGACTTTGATTATTACGGTAAATATACCAAGAGTTGCGGCAAAAAATTAGAAAAGGTACATAAATGTTTTATTCAGGTCTTATTTAAAACAAAATAGCTACAGCGATTTAAGCTGCGGTAAATTTCGTTGTGCGCACTTTAGTGAATATTATACATATATATGTTCTCGTGTTCCTTGTCTAATTTTGTATGTATATGTACCTGAAATGAAAGCTTATCATTGTATGAAATTTATATGCCCCTTGTGGGACCATTAATAAACAATCTTATTCTTAATTATTTTATTATTGATTGTCTATTGATCGTTATGTAGTAGAGTTATCTTTCTTTAAATTCTGTGTTCTTAAAATTAACCCATAATTATTATATTTATGGTTACATCATTTTAATTTTAATACTTTATCTAATTAAAAAGTATATATTTCCATTAAATAGAATAATATATAGATATGATGGCCTTTATATTCCTAATTTTATCAATTTAAATTTCTATTAATAGAACTTACATGGAAATATTTAGTTTTGATATATTTAATGTTATTAAGATTTCGAGTTCATAATTCGTACAAGCGAGACACACACAGGATGTTACTAATTAGCTTACAGATAATCTCATAGCCCAAAAAAGGAGAATCTGAGCTTCCCGTAATGCGACATATTACGAATCTAACTTCTGGAATTTGTTTAATAAAAGTAGTACCTCACTATTTCACTTAATTCGAAGCCAACAATGGTTTAGTAGAAACCACATCCGAATCACGTAGCAGACGACCTAGTCGAGCCATACTTGGTGTCCGTCTGTCAGTCTGTCACTATTATCATCACTGGCGTACGTCGTCTCCTGCTACATTTAATATAAATAGCACAAATGATGTGTATTTTTAGATTTTTGTTTACTGAGCAGAACCCAGAACCAAAGGCTCGAATAGTAACATTTTGAGTTATACCACCCATTTCTAAATTTCGTTGGTACAAATGTGTTAACACTCAAAACGAGCGAAATCGAGTGAAGTAACTACCATTAAATTTTTGGAGTGGTATGTCAGTTTCAATTTTCCGGGATTTAGGAAACCCTGAAAAAATATAAATCAGTTCAAAAAGTCAGTTAGTGATAGGGGTACAGCTACGAATAATTGAGTATTTGTGGCTGTCAATATTTTAAAAAAGAGAATCGAAAAAAATGAAAGGATATGGAGTGAATGGACATGTGACAAAAACGCACACGATACATAAAAAAAATTCAGTTGCTTTTATTCCTGTCTACATCTTGATGTCAGTTAACTTATAGCAACATAGTTTGAGCGGAAATATTTCATTATGGATATACATCGTATATCAATTAATTTTAGAAATAAAAGATATGGCCATGTTTTTTCTTTTAAAATTCTTAATCGTTCCGTATAGCATTAGTTCACTCTATGATTTAAAAAAAATGTGTAATGTTTAAAAAGTCATATTATTATTATCTATGATAATATAAATGTAATTAGAATTGTGAAAAAAAAAAACAAACAAACAAACAGCAAAACAAGACTGAAATAGAAAAGACCCCTATGCTCGCAAATATCTGTCAAATTCAAGTAGTAATTGTATTACATGTTGCAGATTAGAACCTCCTAGTTAATCATTTGTAAAAATCGGTAATAACACGCGGGTGCAAGACTTCCCGTGAGGTATGCCGATTTTTAATTCCCGATACATGTAATTTTAATTAAAACTGTACAGAAATATCAGCAAAACATTTTTTATT
>MJUU01018762.1:114351-159046 GCA_002080025.1 Modiolus philippinarum
TCCGATTGTAATAAGGATAAATCACATTATAGCTTTTAAAATTATATGTTCATTTTGAAGAAGATAGTTCTCTTTATTCGTCAGTATCTGCAAGCTGATGTAGAACATACAATATCACCATTACTTAAACTTAAAAAATATAAAACAAAATCATCGTAACTGTCAATTAAATCAAAAATATCTTTACAGTTTAAGGTGATATAAACCTGAAGTTCTGAATTTCAAGCAAAGATTTCGAAATCTCCTGCCATTATCCATCCAAATGCACTGAAATAATCTACCTAGTGACACATTATTTTCTATTCGCAATTTTGAAAACAGGTCATAATAAAGTATAATGATAAACTCCAACAACAAGTTTTAATTATTTTTTCATGTACTACCAATATTAAGGTAATGAAAAATCAAGAGGTGTTCAGATTCCAACCATCTTTTATTTTGCTTATATCCAAAAAAAAAAATGCGAAATGTGCTTATTTTTTTTATTTTCTATCTCAATGGCTTATTTTTTGGAGCATATAATTATTTTAAATATCAGGATCATATCTTTTTAAACAACTACAGGTTTTTCAATAATAGATAGCAAAAGAATTTTTTTTTAAAAATTGCACAAATAATGAAGCCGATAAACGGTACAAAGGTCTTAATACTAAACAATACTTTAACGAATCACATTTTGCTTATTTTTTAAAGATGATTAATAGCGGTGTTCAGCCTGTAATTGATAAAATGTGTTTTGTTGAAAATGCAGGTGCGAAAATTGCATGCCGATTTAAATTTTCAATAAGAAAAGTTACCAATGACCCCGTGAAGAAAAAGATATCACTCCAATAAATTCAAAGGAAAATAGAAACATGATGAATATTGTTCCCCTTTGGGACAAAGCTTTGGTTTTTGGCATAATTCTTAATGTTTGAGTTCGACCCCGATGATTTACCTGGCAGTACTGTATACATCAAAGAACGTTGTTGGTGGTATATACTATGTACCTGTAATTATATAAGTAAAGTTATACTTACTTAATCATATTGTGATATCAATTTGAAGTTTTATTTGTACAACTGTTCACTTTGGTATGTTTTTTGATAATTGTTACAAATGAAGAAAAGCCAAATAACAGCGGAAATTTGATGATAAAAATTTCAACTCCCCTCTCCAATTAAGAACGTTATTAGTTTCGCGATTTTACAATGTCGCCTATATAACAGTGTTCAAAAAGTGTTTTGTAGTGTAACAATAAATTTACTACAGATTATGTTTGGTTTGTATCTATGAGAATCCCTATGCGGTATTACTAATTTTCTTCCCATGAGCATTCATTTCAAATGAAACCAAACATTCAGTTTATAATATTTATTTCTATATGTGCCGATATCGAATCGTTATTGACTTATTAAATATCCGTAATAGAACTATTTTATATCATAACACTTGTTATCTAAAATTTGATATTCAAACACCAGGAAAACTGTTATCAGCCATACTAACATATGTCTTCAAAGTTTTGATTTCAGTATTAAGTTATATATGGTTGAAAGATTAACCCCACTCTTGGTCAATAAAAAAGCAGTGTTTCATCGTCTGATAAAAATTAACAGGAGGTCTTCTTCATGGGAATTTAAAATATGAAAACGCTTAACTGCTTATAATAGTTTTCGTTATAAAATTTGTTTTGTCAAACATGTGAAATAGAATCATTTTTTTAACCAAAGGGTATTCATATCCAGAATAATAAAATATGCTCCAAAAACTAATTTGTAATAAAAAAATATCTTAAAATATAAATTTATAGCTAACGAGAAAAAATTATTTTTTCTGAGAAAAATGCTATATCCCAGTATTCCTTACGAGATTGTCAGAGAGTATAAACTATACTACGAGCTACTCCTTATTAATGTAATCTTGTGTGCATAATTTGATACAAATATAGTATCGAGTTGTTGGTGGTCGACTTATAGTAAGTTATTTATTCTTGGTGGTCGAAATATGAAATAATTTAATATTATGCTGAAGTATTATTTCCTTCACACATAAATTATCACCAATTAAGAAGTCGCCATATACCCTCCCTAAAACATTTTCTTACTATCTGTTTATCATGGCTAATTTGACTTTTATTAGACTATCAAACAAATTTGACAGACCGAGGTTTTGCAACAAACCAGCACTCTTCTGACACTTTCATCGCTGTAGTTTTAGGTGCAGTCAACATGTGTCGACTTATATATATGACACTTATTGTGTTTTATTACGTGTTTCAGTGCTTTTCTCCTCTTGTATCTACTTAAAATGTGACATTGTAAAATCTAAAAAAAACGAGAAAATACAGACCCCCATACAAGTGCAATAGATAACGTTTTATTCGCATCTCAAAACAATAATATTCCAAGGTGAAGTATTTCAATAGTGCATCAAGTACAACCTACGAGTAAAACACTACCGATTGTCCAGAAGAACTATCTCCCTGAAACAAGAAAATAACGAAAACAAGGGTTACTAAAGTCTTCAATTGTGACCACATTATCATATTGCCGGATTCATGGCCAAGATAGAAATGCACAAATCAAAAGCATCGGTGATAAAAAGGATCACTTTGGTCAATAAATAGCAACAATAAGCACAATTAGAAAGGTTTTGTTATGACCCCTCAACGCAAAAAAAAACAACTTTTTTAGAAACTTTGAAAATACATGATGTCATCTTAACCAACTAGTGCAATAATAAAAAAAACAAAACAGAGGAAGAGCGCAGAGAATCAACAATAATAATCCAAATTCAATTTAAATGCAGGTAAATGACATGGTCAAAGCTCATTCTTGAAGGCCTTCTGGTGACTTCAAGATGAAGAACAACAATAAAAGCGTTGTTCCATTGCTTTTTACCATGTATTTGTAGAGACTTTGTCTCATGTGCATTTACTCCCTATCCCTTCATTTCTCATTTTAGACAGGAGTTTTTCTCTCTGCTGCAGTGTGAAGTCCGTAAAAAGATTTCCCGTATGGTGAACTTGTGCTAGAGAGAATTTCTCATATGGATGCACTATCACACTTTCAAATTTTGGCATTCTATTTTTGTAATTTCAAAATGTGTTCTGACCACCTGTTAATATTGCCCACATCTCACTAATTTAAAATGCCAAGTTTTCTCACAATCGACTTGATGAGTGCCCTGTGTTTGTCTGTATACGTTTTGATTGTCCACCAGCTAGGGACACTGGTGCTTTTGTCGGGCAACGGATGACAGTGATTGTAAGAACACTTTACAAGTTCCCTTAATGTTTGTTGACAATCCCGCATCCATGGCCAGAATAAACATGGATGTAGCATTGCTTGACATCTAGCAATGAATTCCACTCAAACCGGTGCTAGGGGCCGTCTTGAACTTACTATGAGGTATGGGCAAATCTCATTGTTGAAGGCCTTTTGGTGACTTCAAGACGATGAACAACAATAAAAGCGTTGTCCCATTGCCTTTTACCATGTATTTGTAGAGATGTTGTCTCATGTGCATTTACTCCATATCCCCTCACTGCTGAAACTTAAAAGCAGCAATTAGATTTTCGGGGAGTATGTCATTTTTGAGAAACATTTGATCCTGAATTTGAGACCTTGTTTCAAGAGGAATAGAAAAAAAAACAATCTGATGCAGCACTTAAAGGTACAGAGAGATGTTATTAAAATTTGGAAAAAAAAATATTGTAATACAGTGTAATGAAAATAATACATAGAACAAAACTTCCATATCTTTCCAAATCATATTGTTGCTGACCAAGTACATAATCATATACCTGTCTTTATATAAAGATACAGATGGTATTTTCATGAAAGAGTAACACCATGTAGAAGTTACTGATATGTCATTTTTCTACGATTTTTTTCCAGTTCATTATACTCCTTGGGTTTAAGAATATTGATGTTATAGTGCTTGGCACATGTAGGACAGAGGATGCCTCACGATTCTCCCGTTGTTTTTATTAACCTTTTGATGTACATGTTTTGGTTCTATTGTTTGTTCAAATTTTTCTATTGTTTACTTATTGATGGAATAATATGTTGATCCCCAATTGTCATTCTACCTCCTGCTAGTGTTTTTCCTCCACTTTTACCATCTCACTATACATCATGAAAAGTACAATCATAGAAAGCTGACTAGGTTAAAACTTCTTATCATGTGAAGCTATGGAAGCCACTCTGGGTATATTTGGTTCCACATACTATCCTAAACGATATCAAATAAAAGACCTATGTGCATTTTCAAATTACATTCTCTAAGGGGACGCCCTTTTGATCTCGGGGTGGTTTGTGCGATTTTGCCGAGAAAAATATCTATTTCCATGTCTATCTCTTACAAATTATTCATTTTTATTAAATGTCGCATTAAATTATTTATTCATATTTCCCCCCAAAAATGAATATAATCAGTTATTTTTTCAAGTAGGGTTAGATTTTTCACTAGCACAAAGACAAATTTATTTACAAAATCACCCATGCCTCCCGCTGAAGATTAAATGGTCGCCCCTAATAAAAAAAAACCCAACAAATCTGATATTTTTTTATTTCATTGCTATATTAAAATAATAGCATTTCAACTTACAAAACGAAGAAAGACTGCAAAACTTTAATTATGTAAATTACAGATACAAAATTTATAAACAAATAATTTTCAAAAAAACTTACTCTAATGATGCTTGGGAAGTTCTGAACTGCACAAATTCAAATATAATTTATGGTGAATGGGGTTAATAACAAAATTATCGAACAGAATTGTCAACAGCCAAAATCTACAGGGCAAAATGACAAAGTACGTGCAAAACTACCGGAAAAAAAACTACCAACCGCAATGGTCCTCACATTTCAAAAGAAATGGTGGGTTCAATCGGTTTTATGGCGAATCAAACCTCCCCCTCCATTGCACTAGTGCCCGGTATTAACTCAACAGCAATTGCATTTGAAAGGTTGTAGACAGCGGAAAGATATGACCATCCCTGTACTAAGAAAAATGAATCTTGAATTATAGTTTGGACCGAAACTTCATTTTTTCCCATGGGATTGATATCCCTTGGTTAAAAAATCCTCATTTTGTGGTTTGATATTTGCTGGTCAAACAGAAGGACGTTAAAACAAGAGAATATAGAAAAAATGAATGCAATTTAAGCAGCTTAAACAGAACATCAATTATACAAATTTGGATAAGGAAGGGTTAAGAGATGATAAACAATATGCACCCACTTTACGTGATAATAGGTTGATAAAGATTTAGACAATGTCAAACCTGAAAAAAGTCTTTCATAACTTCAACATTAACACTAATTCGAAGAAAGCTGAGCTCTCATCCATGTACTAGATACAAAAATAACTAGAAGTGGTGCAATCAGAAAAGATGGCCATCCCCGCACTCACCTGTTTGACTCAGAAAACAGTCGTTTTAGACCCTTGAGGTAATTTTCCTTAACATTTTTAAAATCAAATTATTGATAGTCACTATTTTTACTAAGAAAGTATACAAGGATATACGGTTGCTAGGTAGAATTTCCAAAAAATGAGTGGTCTTTGAGACTTTCATGAAATTACCAAATTTCGAATCAATTATTTTGAAAATCCAATAAGTGAAAATGATTGCCCTAATGGAAACAAATCCTAACACTATATTGTTGCTAGGTAGAATTTCAAAAATAAGTGGTCTTTGACAGTTTTAGGAAATTTACCAAAATTGGAATCAATTATTTTGTACATCAAATTGGTGAAAACGATTGCCCTATTAGAAACAAATCCTTACAGTATGGTTGCTAGGTAGAATTCCAAAAAATAAGTGGTCTTTGACACTTTCAGTAAATTTACCAAAATTGAAATCAAACATTTTTGAAAACCAATTGGGGAAAATGTTTGCCCCAATAGAAACAAATCCTAACAGTATGGTTGCTAGGTAGAATTCCAAAAAAATAAGTGGTCTTTGAGACTTTCAGGAAATTTACCAAAATTGGAATCAAATATTTTTGAAATTCAATTGGTGAAAATATTAGTCCTATTTGAACAAATTACTACATGCATGGTTGCTAGGTAGAATTCCAAGAAGTAAGTGGTCTTTGATACTTTTTGGATATTTACCAAAATTGGAATCATATTTCAGAATTCTAAGTATTCAAAATTTTTTTTTTTTCCAAACTCTTCTCAAAAAATGAAAGCATATGCTAAAAGTTAAAAAATATGAGTCTTTACCATTTTCAGAAAATTTACCAAAGTTGGAACCGGAATCAAAATTCTGAAACTTTATTGCACATCTGAAGACTATATGCAACAATTCTATTACAAAATTAATCACTAAACCCAAAAATGAAGGAGGAGTTCCACTGATAAGCTCACAGTTGTCAAAATGGACATCCTGGGGCCTCTTGTTTGCACAAAGACCAATATCAAAATTCCGAAAGCTTATTGCGCATCTGATGCATATATGCAACAATTCTATCACAAAATTAAAACATTAAATCCAAAACTGAAGGAGGACTTCCACTGACAAGCTCACAGTTGTCAAAATAGACATCTTGGTTCTCTTGTTTGCACGAAGATCAATATCAAAAATCCAAAAAATTATTGCGCATCTGCAGCATATATGCAACAATTCTATCACAAAATTAAAACATAAAATCCAGAAATGAAGGAGGACTTCCACTGACAAGCTCGCATATATATAATAGACATCTTGGGGCCTCTTGTTTGCACCAAGACCAATATAAAAAATCCGAAAGCTTATTGCGCATCTGCAGCATATATGAAACAATTCTATATTAAAATTAAAACACTGAATCCAAAAATGAGCGAGGAGTTCCACTGAGAAGGTCCATCTAACGGACAGACGGACAGACGGACGGGACCAAAACAATATCCCCGCATTTTCTTCAGAAAAGTGCCGGGATAACAAAATAACCAAGTGCAATACAATGCAGATTTATTAACTACATCGGCAAACAAATACCGAAGCAAAAATAATAAAGGGCAATTTCTAAAATCAAAAATTCAAATACATGGCAATTCATTTTTAAGTCAAAACTGAAACAATATGACAAAAACAAAGCAAATAAACAAAAATAAACAAGATCTCTACAAAAGTAAAACACTAGTAGTGTGAGAGAAATTTATTTTCTCCTGATTACCTGTCATCTTGATTTAAATGGCGTCAGTGTTGAACTTATTTTCTTGTATTGTTTGATCCCTATGAGTCAGTTTTTTTGCAATTTATGATTTGAACTCCCTAGAATGTATCTCAATGTGAATTCACTCACGTCGATTACAGTTCCTTTATTCGTTTGAAGCTGACTTTCTACAAGAACTAGCACAGAGAAAATAAATTTCAGAGTCCACTACACAGACTATGAACTTTCTCTTAATAAATATTAAAACCAAATATATTGCCATGAGCTCGAAATTAAAAAAGACTAATGATAACCTATTTCAGCTTCATGCTTAGATCTTTTGATGTACATTGTTGAAGATTGATGTTTGGAATCTAAGCTATATGATTTTAACTTCCCGTCTGTGATCTTTCTTTTTATCCAATATGCTAAATTGTTCAGTATATTGGGTGTCCATTTCACAGTTGATTCGTTGCAATCGATGATGTAGTTCAAATGTTTTGGGAAAACGCAAAGTCACTCTTTAAAAAGCTGCTGAGTCAGTGATATGCTTAGCCTTACAAGTAGATTTCAAGACTTCACAATTTTTACAATTATTATTATTCCGGATTGACCCACTACTGGTGAGATGGGTGCCGTATACAGAGCATTGCATGCTGCTTACCGTTTAAGAGCACCTGATATAATTTATCTTTTTTTATATTTTACAGTATTACTGCTTAAGTTTTTAATGATGTGTTTTTTTTGCATATTTTTTGTAAATGTCGTATGTCTTTGTTTTCCAGATTTCTTGTTTTGACCATGTCTCTGGGCTTTGATATTTGTTGTTATGTTCTACTTCCGTTGTTATATATCATTAAATATATGGACTATTCTATTTATTTGTCTAAAGAATGGGTTGCTAAGTATTTCGATGATTTTATTTCCTTATTGGTATATGGTCACTTAAATTGTACAAATGTATCTGTCAAGGCAAAACGACTTTTAATAATACCGGTAACTCAATAAAAACTTTCACAACATACAGCCTACCACCTTCCTGTTTAAATGCTTTTCGATTCAACTATACATCAATCTGTAAGTAAAATACATTCTAGGGAGTTCAAATTATATTGTAAGACAAGTCACTTATGCAAACAATAAAAGGAAACAGGTTCACTAAGGACGCAGGATCTTACAGGTGATCAGAGGAAGATATAGCCCTCAAGATACCGGTACTTGAAAAATATCATGACATTACCATACCTGGTATAATCCAATTCGAGCATACAAGAGATCTGCTCCTTATATATTTCAGTTATGATGTATCTGTTTTTGAGAGAATATATGAGAATATATGAACAAGATTGGATCTTAAAGGAAAGCGAAAATAAGAGAACTATCCACGAGGGATATCCCCAGCCTCCAACTAATTAAAATAATGCAATTTGAATACAAAATTGGTTTTCCTGTTAGCACCAAAGATCTGATCATTAGGATGTTGAATACCCATGGGGACTTAAAGTCCACCAGCTGAGGCATGGGCCAAGTTGTAATAAATAACATAAAAGCAACAAAAACTAAAAACAAAAACGAAGTTACAGCAAATTTAATTTCGTGTGTAAGACATGCTATATCGACTGCCTTGTTAAGGAGATAGGTAATGTATGTTCTCTATATATTTCATTTATAGTTTACTTGTGCTTGAAAGAATATTTCCTATGGAAATGCTATCTTATATACTTTCAAGTTTTTGCTTTTTAAAAAAATTTCCAAATGTTTTTCTTTCCTATTAGACATAGTTATCTTCTTGACCGCCGTATTGACCAAGGCTCCAAAAATTTCGACTCATACGATCATTAAAAAGTTCTTTAATAGGTATAAGTCCCTTTTTGAAAAATTTTGAAGTTTCGTTCCGAACCGTGATTCGGGATTCTTTTTTGTTTTCATTTTGTTTTTTGGTTTTATTGTTTGGAATAAAAAAGATAACAGGAAACACCTACAATGGCCGAAAAACATAGCCACATGCCAGAAAGTAAATAGGAACTGCACAAGAAAACAAACCACAATAAAAATACAAAAGACAAACATAAACAACGATAGGAACTCGGGACAGCCGGACTTGGTACCGGCACTAGCAAAAGCCAGCGGTAGGGTTAAACCGGTTTATGGGTACCCAAACCTTTTGTTTGTTTTTGTCTCTTTTTTTCATTTGTTTTTGTTTGCTTGTTTGTTTTTTGTTTGTTTGCTTGTTTTTTTTTCAATCCTGGGATGATCTTTTCTTTTTACTGTCCACGACCATTCAATAGCAATTGTTGTTGTGTTATCCCGGACACTATAGCAATGGAAGGGGGTTTGGCTCGCCATAAAATCGGTTTTACCCACCATTTCTTTTGAAATGCCTGTACCAAGTCAGGACCATTGCGGTCTACAATTTTCAACATGCTTCTTCTTTTTGCCTCTCGGACTTTGGCTCTTTAAAATTCTGTTTGGTAATTTTACTCCCACAGACTACCTGTTCATAGTGCCCTCATTTTACTATTTTATAATGCCAAGTTCGACTTGATGAGTGCCCTGTGCTCGTGTAGTTACTGGCTTGAGGCACTGGTGCTTTATCGGGCAACGAAAACAGTGATTGTATGATTACTTTGCCAGTTGCATTTATGTTTGTTTACGACGCCGCATTCATGAGTAAAAAAGGAACATGGATATAGCTAGTTCGCCTTTAAGCGCTAAATTCTGCTCGAACTGGTGATAGGTTCCGTCCTGAAATTACTGTGGGCTATGAGCAAAACTCATTGTTGAAGGCCCAGAAGAACAGCGGTAAGAGAGTTGTTCCATTGTTTCATCTATTTGTAGAGACTTTGCCTCATGTGCATTTACTCCGAATCCTTTAATTTTTATTGAAGACTGGTTTTGTCTGTCCTGCAGGGTGGAGTCCGTAAAAAAGATTCCCCATGGGGGTATGTATGCTCTGTATATATTTCAGTTATAGTGTACTTGTTCGTGAGATAATTTCTCATATGGATAAACTTGAATGACTGAATGATCTTTATTGCATAAGCAATATATTTGTGCTATAGCACATTACAATATAAATAACCATGACAATATGGCAGAGAACAAGCAATGTCCGTATATATATAAAACAAAAGGTAACAGTAATATAATTACATGTAGATTATAACAATACTTCCAACAAATGTAATCTATAATTCCATGCTGACTTTAGATACAAGCACCATTGTCGAGATAATTTTACAGATTGAGCTCTAATCAAATTCTTACGTTTAAAAATATTGGGCCATGAACAATAATATTTTGGTAAATAACGATTTCTCCAAAATCTAAATTCTGGGCAAACTAGAACAAAGTGGTATTCATCTTCCAAGACATTCATATTACAGCACTTACAAAATTTATTGTTCCTTGGAATATTCACATAACGACCAAGTTCTAACTGTAATTTTAAAGTTCCACTACGAAGCTTACATAATAGAGAAGTATCAAAATCATAGTTTAAATATGTTTCAAAATCAAAAACAAATTTATAAGACATATATAAGTTTAACTTTTCACTTTCAGCAATACTAGCTAGCCAACTTTGATAATACTGATCTTTAATTCGACATTTGATAAATTCAAATGATACATTTATATTCTCTTGGTTTATCCAAATATAATTGAAACCTAATTCAAATAGGATATCACGGATATTAGATGCCCATTTTTGTTCCATTATTTGCATCATTTAATAACAATTTGTACACATCATACACTATATTTGGTTGATTTTGCAACAAATGTAACCAATATTTAATAATCTTTAACCTCCTGACAATATACATTGGTAAATGACCTAATTCACCATACAAAAAAGATGTTGGTGTATTTTTAGCTAGTTTTAATGCATAACGACAAAATCGGTTATGTACCAATTCAACATCCCGAGCCCGATGAAATCCCCAAATCTCTGAGGCATAACCCAAAACTGTGCTTACCATTGTGTCAAACAGAAAAAAACTTTCGTTGCGTAGTGATATACAAATTATTAAAAGAGTTTATAAGAGACGACAATGCTCTAGCTCCTTGCTGTGATGCCCTTTTTGCGTGTGGGCGAACTTCCCATTATAATACAAAAGCATTCCCAAAATAAATATAAGAGTTTCCAATTCCGAATCCTAAAAATAAAAGTGGTTTACTATTCTATGGGAACCATTGCGAAATACGACAACTTTTGTTTTATCAGAATTAACAGTTATATTCCACTTTCTACAATAGATAGAAAGTTTATCAAGCAAAATTTGTAGTGTCTCCGGCGACTTTGCAAAAAGAACAGTATCATCTGCAAATAATATAAGATAAATCAAATAATTATTAAGATCAAACACATTAGTAGTATCTGATTTGATTTCACTAGCAATATCATTAATAAAAAGTAAAAATAACAATGGAGAAAGAGGTTCTCCCTGTTTAACACCAAGAAAGTTATCAAATGTTTCAGATAAGCCCCCTTCTGTCTTAATTCTCAATTTCACAGAAGCATAAACAGCTTTGATAACTTTAATGAATTTACTACTTAAACCTGACTTTAACTATCACATCTTCAAATTTGGTCATTCTACTTTTTGTCATTTCCAAATTTTATTTTACCACCTGTTTATAGTGTTTTTGTTGTAATTGTCCTCTAGCGATTGTTTAAGCACTTTGCCAGTTTGTTTGTTACGACTCGTCAATGAGTAAAAAATGGGATGCATGAACAAAGCTCATTGCCTCATTGTGACTTCAAGATAAAGAACGACAAAAAAGCGTTATTACATTACTTAGTTCTACAATGTATTTGCAGAGAGTTTTGTTAATTTATGTGCATTTACTCCATATGCTTTCACTGTTTAGGGAGACCTACTTTTTAGTCAAGAACTACTCCGACATAAATTTGATATATTCCTCGACATCATCATACACAAAGTAAATTTATATAAAACATGTGATTACATGATGGTATGGTCTTTCGTTCTCCATTGCAAACTTTCGATTCAATAAGGAATGCATCATAGTTGCTCCGGTGTTCTATATTTTCATCTTACATTTGCTTTATTTTCTCTGGACATATTTGAATTTAAGCTTTGACGTCCATGAAGGTGAAATTTATTATTAATGTAGATTACATATTACTATGGTATAATTGAATTTGGGGTGTTTTTTTTTAAGTAAAAAGGAGTTTAATTTATAATTTATTCTTTAGCAGATTTTACACATATTTCGGTAAATGGATTTCCAAATGATTTGATTTGATCTGTACTGAAGAGACATAAGTTGTCAAAATGCGCATATGCAGAAATTAGATCTACAGTAACTTCGGTTATTTTGTTATTTAACCGTTGTTTAAAAATAATGAAAAAAACATGTGTAATTCGACTCAAATATGTTGCTGGTCATAGTCATTTGCCAGTGAAATTTTTTACAGCTGATGTTCGTGAAAATAAATTGTAAATATATATAGATTAAAAAGCTTTCTAAGTCGTGGATATATTTGCATAACAGAATACCCTCATGAATTCTCATTTTTATGGAAGTTCACTGGACATGCCATTATTTTCTAAGATCCTAATACATATATACCTGTAATTGGTATTAAGGTTTTTGCAGCCTCATCTAATAAAAAAAAACGCTTTGTATATTCACACATATATTGCTGGTTTTCCCCACACCCAACGGCAGGTCGGAGTCGGCCCCTGAATAAAGAGTAATCAAGTTCAGCGAAATAAACATCATCCTAGACTCCTATAGATAAAAGTAAACTAACTAGAAAACAGACAAGACACACAAAGGCTTAATAAATTTCCTGACATAGGACAGGCGCAAACCTGCTGCGGCGGGGTTAAACTAGTTTTATTGGGCCCAAACCTTCCCCCTATAGCCAATGTGATAAATAAAAAAACGATCAAAAAAGGTCTGAGTCAATTGTGAAAAATGAAACTGAAAGAACTAAATATACGGACATAAGCCTTGATTAGATAAATCGGCATGTTGCATTCCGTATGCTGTCTTAACTCTGCTAATCATTTCTTCCGTTTTTCGTTACCGCAACAGACTATATATCTTTGTCCATGGCTATAGCCACCACTTTGATAAATTATGTTTTTCATGCAAGTAATTTGTTTCATTTGTTAAAGTGGTTTTTGGGAAAAGTTGACGACTGACGAAAAGTGGTGTTGCGTTTCTATTTTGTTTACATATACATAGGATTCTTGGTCATTTGTGATAGGTTCGCACTGCCATTTTGATAATCCCTGCTGGTAAAACTATCAACCAATTTCCATCAATCAACACTGAAGGAATACGGAGCAAATGCACATGAGAGACAAAGTCTGCACAAGTACCTTATCAAACCAAGCAGTGGGGCAACACCCGTATACCGTTCTTCTTTATCTTGAGGTCACCATGAATGCCTTCAACGATGGGATATGCTCATACCTCACAGAATGTTCAAGACGGCCCCAGCATCGGTCCTAGCATTGCCAAAGTACTGAGCATGCTACATTAATGTATTCCTTTCGTCATGAATTCGGGATTGTCAACAAACACTAATTAATTGGAAAAGCGCTCTCACTTGTAACTGTTTGTATTCGTTGTCCGACATCAAGACTCCTAGAAAAAAAATCACAAGATTTAAAAGACGACAGGGCACTCATCGAATCATTTGAAAAAAACTTTGCACAATAAAACAATTAGATTTTGGCACAATAAACTCAATGGTCAGAAAATGATTTGGAAATTGCAAAAAAATAAATGTAAAAATTTGAAAGTCTGATAGTGTATCTAAATGAGATATTCTCTCAAGAACAAGTATAACATAACTGAATTGTACAGAGCATGCATATCTCGTACGGGAATCTTTTACGAACTCTACACTACAGGAGAGACAAACTCCGGTCTTAAACAACGGCAGTAGAATACCGAAGGAGCAAATCACACAATTACATAAATCAAAGTCCAGAGACAAGACAAAGACACCAAAAGACGGAAGACCAAATAGACCACACACCGACTAAACACACTAACATCACCACATCACTAAAAACAAAGGCACTCACAGTGCGAACTCTTAAAAACAGAATGACATCAGGTGCTTCGGAAGGGTAAGCATGCCCTGATCTGTAGACAGCACCCATTACACTGTCAGTGAGTCAATCCAGGGTAAAGTCAGAATCGGTAATGTAAAATCCGAGAAGACGTGAATCTAGCTGAAAATGTCCGTCACCATTTGTGAAACCAACAATTCATATCTATCTATGATGTCGTAGTAACTGTTATAGAATTTCTGAAGAAACGATAGCAACAACGGCTGAAGATATTCCTGATATGTCCCTTAAATCTACAATGAAAGGATAAGAAGCAAATGGATATTAGACAAAATCTCCAGAAATACACGATGAAAACATGCAATGGAACATCGCTCCTACCGTTGTCCTCAATCTTGAAGTCACGAAGACGCCTTCAACAATAAGCTCTGCTCATACCTTACAGTAAGTTCAAGACGGCCCCTAGCACCGATCTTACTGGTTTACATTGCCAAAAGTCGAGCAAAGTTACATCCATATATCCCATTGGTCATTGATGAGGGATCGTCAACAAACACAAAACTAATTGGCAAAGCGCCTCCACAACTGCTGCCATCCGTTGCCCGACAAAAAGACCCTAAGAAGACAATCAACCACAGGGCACTCATCCAGTCAATTGCAAGAAAAGGTTGCATAACAAAACTATGAGATGTGGACACTTTAAAGAGAATGGTCAGGATAACATTTGGAAATCACAACAACAAAAAAATAAAATGCAAAAATTTTAATGCATGATAGTGTATTTTTATTAAATATTCTCTAAAGCCCAAGTACACCATAACTGAAATGCGTAGAGAGCATACATCTCTCGTACGGAGCTGTTACACAGAAATTATCACGATCATATATTAACTCCACAACAACTTCTTCAAGACTACATCTACACATCAATTAAATTTCGTCTTAACTCCTGACAAGGTGAACGTGATATGCTTTACTTTGTCGTAACTCCTATCTACTTGAGTCTTACAAATAGAAAGTAAGTCTCTCGTGTTTATCACTATGATGTTATTTTTGCTTATAAAGACTTAAATATTATATCGATGTCCAACAAAACGAATTGGCCAAGTCAAACACTTTTAAACGTACATATTGTGACGAGAATACACTTACCAAACAATATTACGAAGATACAGAAGCGCTCAAAGTTGCATCTAAGGATAACATCTTGCCTAATATGGAAAAGGACCAACTTTGCAGAATAAAACAATTAGATTTGGGCACAATAAACACAATGGTCAGAATATTATTTGGAAATTACAAAAAATAAAATTTAAAAATTTGAAAGTCTGATAGTGTATCTATAAATGAGATATTCTCTCAAGAACAAGTACCCCATAACTGAAATGTACAGAGAGCATGCATCTCTTGTACGGGGAATCTTTTACGGACTCCACACTACAGGAGGGACAAACTCCGGTCTAAAACAACGACAGTAGAATACCGAAGGAGCAAAGCACACAATTACATAAACCAAAATCCAGAGACAAGACAAGAACACCAGAAGACGGAAGACCAAATACACCACACACCGACTTAACACACTAATATCACCACAACACTAAAAACTAAGGCACCCACAGTGTGAACTCTAAAAAACAGAGTGACATCAGGTGCTCCGGAAGGGTAAGCATGTCCTGATCTGTATACAGCACCCGTTACACTGTCAGTGAGTCAATCCAGGATAAAGTCAGAATCGGTAATGTAAAATCCGAGAAGACGTGAATTTAGCTGAAAATGTCCGTCACCATTTGTGAAACCATCAATTCATATCTATCTATGATGTCATAGTAACTGTTATAGAATTTCCGAAGAAACGATAGCAACAACGGCTGAAGATATCCCTGATATGTCCCTTAAATCTACAATGAAAGGATAAGAAGCAAACGGATATTAGACAAAGTCTCCAGAAATACACGATGAAAACGTATGTTTATTCTACTATAGGGAAACGGGACAGAGAAAGGGGAGGTTTGGGTACCCATAAACCGGTTTAACCCTACCGCTGGCTTTTGCTAGTGCCGGTACCAAGTCTGGCTGTCCCGAGTTCCTATCGTTGTTTATGTTTGTCTTTTGTATTTTTATTGTGGGTTTTTTTCATGTGTAGTTCCTATTAACTTTCTGGCATGTGGCTATGTTTTTCGGCCATTGTAGGTGTTTCCTGTTATCTTTTTTATTCCATGCAATGGAACATCGCTCCTACCGTTGTCCTCAATCTTGAAGTCACGAAAACGCCTTTAACAATAAGCTCTGCTCATACCTTATAGTAAGTTCAAGACGGCCCCTAGCACCGATCCTACTGGTTTACATTGCCAAAAGTCGAGCAAAGCTACATCCATATATCCCATTGGTCATTGATGAGGGATCGTCAACAAACACAAAACTAATTGGCAAAGCGCCTCCACAACTGCTGCCATCCGTTGCCCGACAAAAAGACCCCAAGAAGACAATCAACCACAGGGCACTCATCCAGTCAATTGCAAGAAAAGTTTGCATAACAAAACAATGAAATGTGGGCACTATAAAGAAAATGGTCAGGGTAACATTTGGAAATCACCAAAAAAAAAAATAAATAAAATGCAAAAATTTTAATGTATGATAGTGTATCTATATGAGATATTCTCTAAAGCCCAAGTACACCATAAGTGAAATGTATAGAGAGCATACATCTCTCGTACGGAGCTGTTACACAGAAATTATCACGATCATATATCAACTCCACAACAACTTCTTCAAGACTACATCTAGACATCAATTAAATTTCGGCTAAACTCCTGACAAGGTAAACGTAGTATGCTTTACTTTGTCGTAACTGCTATTAATTCGAGTCTTACAAATAGGTAGTTAGTATCTCGTGTTTATCACTATGCTGCAAATTTTGCTTATAAAGACTTAAATATTATATCGATGTCCAACAAAAGGAATTGGATTAGTCAAGGAATTTTAAACGTACAAATTGTTACGAGAATACACTTACCAAACAACATTACAAAGATACAGAAGCGCTAAAAGTTCCATCTAAGGATAACATCTTACCTACTATGTACTGGATTCCTAAGCTTCACAAAAATCCCTACAAACATCGTTTTATTTCAGCTTCGAGTAATTGTTCTACAACAAATTTGTGCATCAATTTAACCAGTGCACTTACTTGTATACAGGAGTTAGTGGTTATATATTGTGAAAAAAACATATCAAAACTCTGGTGTAAATTACTTTTGGAGTGTAAAAAATTCCCTTGAAGTTTTAAAAAATTACAATCTATTATAATACCAGTTTCATCTATTGATAGTTATGACTTTTCTACACTTTATACTACACTTCCACATAAATTGGTTAAATCCAAATTGGGACAACTTATTAAATGGTCTTTTAAAATTTCTGGTCTAAAGTTCATTTGCTGTAACAAAAAGCAGGGAGTCTTCTCCAATATTACTTACAACAACCATTACTCCTTGAAATGTGATGATATGATTAAGGCACTCAATCTCTTGCTAGACAACATTAATGTTCGTTTTGGCACCATTGTTTATAAACAGGTCATTGGAATCCCCATGGGTACTAATTGTGCACCTTTGATTGCAGATCTTTTTCTGTTCTGTTACGAATGGCATTTCATGAAAAAAACGAATGGCATTTCATGAAAAAAACTACAAAATTTGAACTATACCAAACAGTGATAAACTTATTTCAATTTTCAATGATAATAGCAGGTACATTGACGATATCCTTACTAATCCCCAGTTTTTAGATTATGTAGACCCCAGTTTTTAGATTATGTAGACATCATTTACCCACAATAACTTAAACTAAATAAAGCAAACAATGATTAAAAGTACTGCCCTTTTCTGGATCTAAGTATCATCATTCTGGTAAAATAAAAAATAAAATTTATAGATAAAAGGGATGATTTTGATTTTTCTATTACTAATTTTCCTTTCCTTGACGGCGACGTTCCTTCAACCCCTTTCCTGCGGGGTGTACATATCTCAGCTGGTACGATTCGCACGCGTTTGTTCTACCCTTGACGATTTAATGGAGCGTAACCTTACTCTCACACCAAAACTTTTACAACAAGGTTATAGATTTCATAAATCATTAAATACTTTTAAGAAGTTTTACAGAAGATATGAACATTTGATATCTAAATATGACGTGACTCGCAAACAGCTAATTACAAAAGGGCATTTCTCATCCTCGATTTTATGGTAATGTTGTTAAAATGTCAGAAACTAATAAAAAATCTAAAGAAACTGGGACGTAACTAACATTTATTACGTAATAGTGGATACCGACGGGATTCTAAACGAATCTGTTAAATTGGCTATGGATTCCAGTGACCTGAAATTTTACACTTATACTGGCCTCTCACTGATACTGCCGATGTCTATTTAAATACAGGACGACTCTTTACCAAACCCTTCGGGAAGTTTTGAGTTTGATTTTTCTTCCGTAGTGTGACAGTGTTTTACCAGCAGACTAGGCTCCTTGAGCTAGCCGGAAGTTTAGAGGCGAGTACTCTTTGACCCTTCTTTCTAAAATTAAGTTTTGTCACATTGTTTTCTTTTCAAAATAGTGGTCATAGAGTTAGTAGTCTACCTGCGTTGGGTTTTATTCGTGTGATTATTATACTGTAGGGAAACGGGATAGAGAAAGGGGAGGTTTGGGTACACATAAACCGGTTTAACCCTATCGCTAGCTTTTTGCTAGTGCCGGTACCAAGTCCGGCTATCCCGAGTTCCTATAGTTATTTATGTTTGTCTGTAGTCTATTCTGTGTTGTTTTTGTAGTGCAGTTCTCTTGTGGGTTGTGGCATGTGATTGTAATTTTCGGCCATTGTAGGTGTTTACTGTTATCTTGTCTTTATAATTAAACTACCGCCTAACCAATGATACGTATAAAGCAAAAATCTCATTAAATAGAAGCTACAAAAAGGATATACATGTATGAGTTAGTAGTCTACCTGTATTGGGTTTTATTCGTATGTTTATTATAAACGGGACAGAGAAAGGGGAGATGTGGGTACCCATAAACCGGTTTAACCCTACCGCTGGCTTTTGCTAGTGCCGGTACCAAGTCCGGCTGTCCCGAATTCCTATCGTTGTTTACGTTTGTCTTTTGTATTTTCATTGTGGGATTTTCCTTGTGCAGTTCCTTGTTACTTTGTGGCATGTGACTATGTTTTTTGGCCATTGTATAGGTGTTTCCTGTTATCTTTTTTATTCTATATATAAATGACCAATTTGGCAATGCAATTTTGATCACAAATTTACTTACACTTGTAATTAGATCTGAACCTAGAAAAACTAAGCGACGGAACAACGCTTTTAACTTTGTTCTTCATCTTGAAATCACCACGAGACCTTTAACAATGAACTTTGCTGATAGCAAGTTTAAGACGGCTCCATGTTATTTTACTCATGGATGCGGGATCGTCAACAGACATAAAATTAACTGGCAATATTTTTCTTACAACCGCTGTCATCCCTTGCCCGACATAAAGTCTAATACAATCACAACATATAAACAACCACAGGACACTCATTGAGTTAATTGCAAGAGAACTTTACATAATGAAATTTTGAGATGCGGTCACTATAAACAGGTGATCAGAATAATTTTTGGAAATAACAAAAAAAAACCAAAAGGCGAAAATTTTGAAAGTATGCTATTGTATCCATATGAAAAATTCTCTTTAGAACAAGTACACACTGAAATATACAGAGAGTATACATCTCTCTTACGGGTCTGTGTTTACAGAAATTTTACGGAAATTAATGTATGTAAATTGTTTAAGCGTTAAATTAAAAATTTATCCTAGTATTGAAATATAAAATGTTGTTTTACATGAGAAATCACGAGTCTCTTTAATTTTTCAATACGAAAAAATGCGAAGGATGAACCGTGGCGTCTTTATAAATTAATTTGTATAATAAAAACGATTAGTTATCATTACTTTTCAAAAACTATAAACATTTTGAATAACTTCGTTGACAAATTTATGAAGTGAATATCGGCCATTAATGTTGGAATTTATGCATCGGTAATAAAATTTGAACCAAGTCACTTTAACCTAAACAAGTGTTGATATAAACAGTATGCTCTGGAAAGTACCACAGACATCAATGCATTTAAGGGCGTATTACCAGTACGTGGTCATTTTGAAGACTTACACCATTTCTTATGAAAACCGGAAAGTCAATATGAAAAAAATTGCTGCTGCGACCTTTTAGTGGACAGCAAGTACGTCAGATGTCCATGTGCAGTGTTTATTTTTTCAATGGTCCTACGAAGAAAAAAAATCATTGATGAACAAATATAAAAACCATAACGGATACTCAATAGATTCATTGTGTGGTACACTATCTGTAAATGGTAAAATTTGTTGCAAGAATTTGGCTAAAATCGTAACTCGCATTGTTTATCTAGAATTAGCGGAAGCTGGCAAGACCATATATGTCTAGTTTTCTGAATCATAAATAAATTGCCAGACATGTGATTGAATAATGCATTGTTTTTGTGTTTTCTGTTGTAATTGCTACAAAGAAACTTCAACCGTATTGTGTGCATTTAGAATTTAAATGACTCACGTGTGTTCCGAAACAAATTTTGTCAAGATTTTAACGAAATTCCGCGTCAATTAAAGAAGTTTCTGATTTCAATTTGAGATTATCCTAAACGTTTGAATCATTAAGAGAGTTGTTTACCGTTTTAATTACAGGTGTCATTCCACAGGTGTTAGTTAGCTTTTTTGTGCCGTTTAATTCGATGTCATCAAACTTAGGTTATGCAGAGGGGTATCGCAGCGATATTATCTCTTCACACGTCACATTTTCGGTATTTGGATTTACCCATGTCTTTGAAGAAACTATAGCAGGTGTACAAGAATCACAATTTAAACAACAATCAATTGTGATTTGTGTGTATTCGATGCACATTAAACAATATTATGCACATGAACTTAAGATATACAATTCGCTTTTCCCATGATTGTCAGAACCAAGAACGACTAATAAAATACTTCGCGGTTTGGTTATGACATTATGAATTTTCAGAAATTTAAAACATTTTTTACGAAAAGAATGAAGTTCTAAATCAGGCACAAATAACATTTCCATCTGTATGGCATTAGATAATTACTAATTTAAGAATCGGAGCATGCGACCTGAAACGGACATGACTATCTATATTGACGCTTTTTAATCAAAAGTTAAATTGGCCAAAAAAGTTTTAATTTGGCAGGAAATGATTACAATAAAGATATCTATCTAACTCTTTTACACTTTTATAGTCCTCAAAAGAAGCTAATTCATGAGCTAATTACAATATATATCCTTTCCTTTCTATGTTTGTTTCTAATAAAATCCACCCCATTTTCACGTCTCTTTATTCAAAATTACAGAGTCAAAAGAAAACATCGTATAAAATTCACACAATGTTACTTCATTTTCAAATAATATTTAATTTTGGTCACTTTCACTGTGCCTGCAGGAATGTCCAATACGATGGTCAAGTGTAAAAAGTGAATTGTTATTTGGGATATCAGTTAACAAATCATGTAAAATCTTGGACAGCCAAAAGGCAGAATGAGTTCATTAGCAAGAAAATACCGTGTTTCTACTTGACATGTTTTGTTTTCTTGTAAAACTTGTACTTCCACAATGAGATTTCAATGTGACAAAAATTGACACATTTTTCTGTGTTTTGAAGTTAATGATGGCAACTGATTTGGTATCGCTGCCTCTCCTTGTTACCTTTTTAATAAGAGATATAACTTGTATTGTGGACATTACATCGTCAGGATTGAAATATTTATATATTCATTTGAAAATAACCCTTGTCTATATATTCCAAAATGATTGTTCTCAAGAATCAATTACTTTTTTCTTCCTTTTTTCTTTCATTTTATAATTATATCATTTGTTTGTTTGTTTGTTTGTTTGTTTGCTTGATGTTTTTTTCCCTTTTTTGGGGGTTATTGTCTTTATTCTAAACCTAACTCTTCTTCTTTTACAATTTGTCCCTTGCACACATGACTATCACCAGAGAACTGTGTTTTATAGACATGCTGGATAATATCGATATGTATTAATTTACTTATTTTCAAACGCCTGAGAAAAAAGCTTTTCGTGTTTTAGGGGGGGGGGGTTGCCATACTTTATTATGCCAAAAAAAGAAATGATGCTTACTCTGCCGGTGCACCTGATTTACCCCTATGATTTTATTTGGGTCCGTGTTGTTCATCTCTGTGTGTGTTTCCCTTTTTTATTTTTATTTTTCTTTTCTTTATTTTTTATTTTTTACTTTTTTTGTATACTTGTGTGATGTTTTTGTATTCCAGATGTTGCTTTTGTCTCTGGACTATTCTTTCTTAGACTGACGGTTCAGTTTTCAATTACTTTATTCTTTTAAAATTTTTTATTTTGTAATACTTAAATAATTTTTAGTTTGGCTGGTTGATGACTTTTATTTATTAAAACTGATATTATTTTAGTTTTTGTATGAAATTACTCTATAACTGTTTGGTTGCATAAATGCAAAAGATGAATGAAGATTTTGTTTCCTTTTTTCTTCTTCTTCTTCTTTTTTTTTTTTTTGTTTCTTTCAAGTATAATGATATTTTATTTTAAAAATTTGACAATATTTCTTCTATATTTGACACCTACAAGTGTCACGTAGATTACAATCTCAGTTATCAAGTGATAATCTTGTAGTAAGGCAAGTGATCATATCATATCGATCTTCGATCTACAATTAGAGAGTTTAGAATATATCTACATGTATATGGCATCAAATATGATCGATTAAAAATAAGAAAAAATATACATACAAATTTATGATTCAATCTATGGATCAAAAGTAAACAGTTTTTAAATAAAATGATGATTGTTTTGTTGTTACCATATTTAAGGTAACACAGTAAGTGTTGTGTTTTATTGGTTTCGCTCTTTCCAAACAATTGATAAACAATGAAAAAATATGGAGTATTAAATTTGAAGACGAATTCTTTATTAGATACTGATTCGACAACTAACTGGCATCTTTCCGTGAATTTTATGGATGGAACATAATTACTTATTTGTAACTCTCGACTGTTTATTAAAATTCGAATCCTTTAAAACAATGTCAAACTATGATCATATGAACAGCAATGAAGGGCCACTTTCCTTTGATATGGATAACATAGCTTATTCAGGATAATTTTTGAAGGGGTTCACATTGCTATTGCTCTAGTTTTGTGGCGTTCTTGTCTATTTTTATTTGTTTTGTCTTTCTCATGTTATCTCAATTTATTGACGTATTTGTTTGGATTTTGATTTTAGAATATCCCAATTCTTACTTTTGCTTCGGTATTCGTTTATCAATAATAATGTTTCATTACACTGAAAGTTGCTTTTGCCATAGGCCGTCGTCAGTCATGACTTTCGTATTGCAAACTGAATGGACAAGAAGCTTTTGAAAGCAAATCTCTCTATACTGTCTCTATACTGTCTGCTTATGTTTGGAAATACATATAGCTTTTATGTAATATGTTAAATGTAGTCGGTATAAAAACTCCACTTATGTAGCTAAGACTTCAGTTGAAGTTCCTTACTTATTTTATACAACTTTTATTTATTTCCTTTCAAAACACTGCCAAAAAATAGTGATTCAAGCTGTCAGAGAACTTTTAGTTTTTAATGTTAATCGGGATGTGCAAATAATACTTCTTAATACATTTTTATCTTTATTGTAATTGCATGCTACACTTTATCTATTCAAGTGTTAAAGTACACATTCAGAAGTAAAATCTGTGTATTACATATGATCTCTTCAGAATGACAAATTTGGGTGTCAAATACACAGAAGTATTGTTTTTCATGATAAACGACCAATAAGCAAATTTGCAAATTTTGACCACCAAAGTTGAAAGTATTTAAAATTCTCGTTTGACAATTCTAATTCATAAATTTCTTAAAATTGTTTATAAGAAATAAATCCAATTAGATTAACATAACACACGTGTCTATTGACTTGCTTCTCCGCCTTGGGGAGGAACCATGTTTGTGAATCTATTCAATGTCGAAAGCGACCAATCAAATCGTGTTTTACAAATAAACATCCATCCTTTGAATGTATTTTGGATAAATTAAGTTTGATGGTTTCATTTTAACACAATTTATTGACATAGTTGAAGTTGAAACATAAACTGTATAAACAAATAATAAGGATATATTGGAACCACAATTATTACAGTGAATTATTTAAAGGAAAATGGATTTATCACCAAGAACGCAGAACAGCCAAACTGATATTTGTAGAACAGAATTTCAAAAACAATATCTATCACCAAAAGCTAATGCGTTTTCAATTGATTCCATCCTTGGTCAACGGAATGTAAAGGAAAGTGAAATGGCTGGTGAACAGGCTACGAGAGAACATGAACTTCCAGCAACGCCACCGCATGCAGATAGCCCTCCAAGTAAGTATATTTTTATTTATTTTTCAGACATTTTTTTCTCTTTTTAGAAGTAATCCAGAACACATTAAAAAATTGAAGGAAAAATTTTTTCGCACATCTTTTTTGTATTATTTTTTTACATGGAATTAAAATCTTTTCAAAGAAGTTAACTTTTTATTTGTCTTAAAATTATTAAACAAAGTATTGATATATAATCTGAACTTATTTAATTTCTACTGCCAGATGAGAAGAACTTTTTGTTTTCCTTAAATATTTATTTTTTGGGGAAATTCTTTTGAGTTCTTTCGCGAATGAAAAGTATAATAATGAGTGTATTTTCCTACAAACGTTATAGTAAAAAATGAAAGTTCAGTAAAATAAGATGAAATTTAGAGAGCAATTTTCATTTAAGTATGTTGTTTACAATTTTTATAGGTAGTATAATCAGTGACGATATAAGTTCAGAGTATAAAGCGCGAGAAGCCAAAACACCACCAGCAGAACCAGAACCATATACGGGTAGTCTGCCAAATGTAAAATGTCGTCTGGAAACAAAAGACCTGTGGGATAAATTCAACGAAATTGGTACAGAAATGATTATAACAAAAACTGGAAGGTATTTGATTTATTAATATTCAAAGACAATTTGATACTACAAATAAAAATTGGTAATGATGAAATTGATGATAATAATAAACTAAAATTTATTTTATTGAAATTCATAGTAAAAAGTAAAAATGAAGAGGATATTTTTCAAACACTCAAAAAAAAAAATAAAATAAATAAAAATAAACAAAAAAAATTGAATTTCAATATAAATAATAAGTTTTCGTAATAAGCAATTTACTCATATTACATGAAATTATTTGGCCGATTATTAATAAAAATAAAGCATAACAACCAAGATCTTTATTTGTATGATATAAAAACTTGGCAATTATTTTTAAAAAAGATATAGGATGAATTAGTTTGATATTATTCTTCTAAATCTACCACACCAGGTTCAATAAATTTATATCTCTCTTTTCATGAATTGAACAATTTAAACAATTCATTGCTGACTAAAGCTATCAACGCTGCTAGATCATTAATTAAGACCTTCTGCATTTATATCATTTTATTTCACCACATTATTGTTTGTCTATCATCTCTAAAATTTGACCCTCTTTAGGAAACAATGATTTTGTCGCAAAAATCTTTACAGTTATTTAATTATTTTATTTAATGCCAAATTTAACAATCGCACCTACAATGGTGTTGATGATTTTGAACATTTAATGAATGGTAAGATTTCGCACTTGTGATATCTTTTTTATTGTATTTATATAAAGGAAGATCCATATCTTTTTTAATTCAGCTAGAATTATTCGTAGTATATAAAATAATAAGATGCTTAAAAAGAATTGGAAAAGAAGCAAAATATGGATTAAAAATATAATTTAAAAATATTTGAAATTTAGGAAAAAGTGATAAAAATGTTATGATTATACAGTTTCCTAATTAAGATCAATTAAATACCGATTGTTATCAATTAAATGTGTCATTTCAACACTTGTTCAAGTTAGATGGTTTCCTTTAGAATTATCGATTATAAAGATGTATATCTCCTTCAAGAACAAAACACCACCAGATGAGAACCCGTTAACACTTTGAATTAAAATTAGTCATCACTAAGAAGTCCAAACCTTTTCAGTTTGTTTTACCTTTAGAACTTCAGGTATTTTGGCACCTTTGATGTTAGCAATTCTGTCCCAGGTGGAACCGTCCCGACCGTGAGAAACTGCTTTCGTTAATGATTTATTTGGGTTATTACCCATACCTTCATATAAATCCTAAACATGAAAAATATCTCGTGTATGGTCTTTCTGACGCCTTATTTACTTTTTAATTTCTTAATAGCCCGAAACTTACATTGAAACTTGATTAAAGGACAGAATTAAACGATGATTAAATTTGTAAATGGGTTGAGAGGTTTACACCCCTACTTTTCATTGAAAGGATACCAGCTTCATCACTTATTTTCCATCCGTTCCCTTAGGGTTATATGCTTTGTATACAAAGACAAAGTTAATGTGTTATAAAACTTAACGGGTACATATTTCATCAATGAGTAGAGTAACTACACTTTATACAATTACTGAAGAAATTAACAGAAAATGTGGGTTTGGTAATAAAACCTGAAAGATATATAAAACCTATACTTAATCTCAGGAAGGTCATTGGATTTAAAGATATACAAACAATGTACTTTCTTCCCATTTTTTAAGAATTATCGGAATAAACTTGATACTTGTAAAATAAATATTGATTGTATCATGATCATGCATTATGTGTTCATTCCCCCTTGTTTTCTGCATTGGTTTTTAATGGCTTTTTTTTGTAAATCGTGAGTATTTGAAGAGTTTTAAGTCAATAGTGGTTCCACTTTCCAACTGAAGATAAAATTGTTTTGAATCGTTTCTTCATTTGACTTCGAATTTCATGTTTAAAATTGAAATTATTCATAAGAAAAATTGGGACAGTTTTTAAACATACTGACAAATTACTTATATTTTATTAATACCTCTATAGTGTAAAGAAATAGATCAACATGTGATAAAAATACCTACAGTTGGCAATCCTGGACACCTGTCAGCTAAAAGAAAAAGTCGTTTTTATCTCAAGAGTTCAATATTTCAGCACTGAATGTAGAATGGTAAAGTGAGCCTACTCGAAGATATATGATACTGTTTTACTGAACAAAAACTATTACTTGTGGTGTAAACTTGGAATTTATTTTGTCATTGTAGCGTGTAATCTGTTCCTATATCTAAATACTGAAACATGAAACAAGGTTAATTTTCTGTCCCCAACAACTGGAAACGACGAGAATTACCCCAACCCATAATTTACGAATTACCGCAAATGGAAAGGAGGTGATACACGCAAAACGATCATTCGATACATATTTGGTTTTCTATTGATAATAGTTGAAAGCAATACGGTCTACGTTGACTTTTGACCACAAAGGGTCGTATTTTACTGTTTCAATCGTGAGGAAAAATAATTTAAATCAGGATTGAAACGAAGTAAGTGAAAACCTAATGTTTATGATGATAGTGTAACATGTTCCAATACCCTTCCACTCATATAAATACCTCTCAACAAATAATCACATTTGCTACATCCAGTTTAACTCTTTGTTGGCACGGAAATACGTCAGTAGATTGAGATTAGTTTTTATAATTTTTTCTGCATATAGACTCTATTGATATAAAAAAATTAACATTTCATATTAAAAAAAATATAAATTCTTATTTTTTCAGACGAATGTTTCCAACTGTTCGTGTGTCTTTCTCTGGCTTGGAAGCAGACGCTAGCTACGTCATCTTATTGGAAATAGTACCAATTGACAACAAAAGATACAGATATGCTTATCACAGATCATCTTGGTTGGTAGCGGGAAAAGCTGACCCACCTTTACCCACAAGACTTTATCCACACCCAGATGCACCCTTTTCCGGACTTCAGCTACAAAAACAAACCATTTCGTTTGAAAAACTGAAATTGACAAACAACTTATTGGACAAAAGTGGACAGGTAATTCGGATTTGATTATTCTAAAGCAATGTTTTTCGTGAACGCACAAAAAAATAATACATAGATATATACCAAGTGCTGAAGTTGCTAAACGTATGCTCGTGAAATAATGTAACATTTCTTTTTTTTAATTAATTAATTTATTTATTTATTTTATTTTTATTTTTTGCTTACCTGGTTTTGTGTGCCAACATGCTTTATTCTTTATTATTTCTTCCAGATAATCTTGAATTCAATGCACAAGTACCAGCCACGTGTACATATTGTGAAACGTCAGACACAAGACAAAAGTCCAGTTACAGACTTGGAGAATGAAGAATACAGGACATTTATTTTTCCAGAAACAGTTTTCATCGCTGTAACAGCATACCAAAATCAATTGGTAAGAATCGAAAGTTTGAAACATTTTTTTCCAACAAAATATCGTCTTTTAAACTTGTTAAACCATTATTATTTTTTTCACTTAGACTATTTTAGTTCTTTGTTCTCTATCAGATTTTATGCATCTTTCGGTTAATGGTCTTTTAATCAAATATCTCACTTGATCTGCATTGAAAAGACTTAAGTGGTCCAAATGACCATCTGTAGAATGGATATTTACAGTATCTTCAGTTTAAGTTTAAGTAAATATTGGTAATATGTTTGTTATATTGAGTAAAGCTAAAGTTTGAAATATTTCTATATTGTGAGTAAAATAAAAGTTTGAACTTATGCAAAAAATATGCAAACAATGAAATGATCCGAATAATTTCTCATCATGTAAAGCATTCTTATTACCCTTTAGCATTGAAGTATCAAATTAGCTTCTTAGGGTAAAATCTGACTTTATCTCTGACGAAAATCTCTTCCGCTGCATCGGCTTTGAATTTAGAAATATACAGTATCATTTTCCTACGTGTAAATCAACCTAGTGGTCCAGAGGTGAATTTCTGACAGTAAATAATACAATTAAAATAAAATAATCACGCAATTTAAACAAAATACACGAAAGAGTTAACGAAAAGACGAGACATTCAACCCTTGACGTCTGCTTAAGTTTCAAACATTCGTTTACTGCCAAATTGCGCAAAGTAAATGTATCCCATCACTTTATTAAGAAGTTTTTGTTGCTTTGATTTGCTGATAAGAATCTTATTATAACTTAATCACTGTTAAACTGAAAGAAGATAGTACCCATGCTCTTTTCAGGGTCAGTAAAGCGCATTCGACACCCAGTCTGATAGTAATTTGCTGCGGGTCTGTGATAATCACGTCCGCCATATTGATTTCAAATTTGTGTGGTCGAAATCACTTCACCACCGTTTTGGCATGCGATAATACAAACTTCTATAACTAAATAATTCTTTTATTTCAGATAACAAAATTAAAGATTGAAAGTAATCCATTTGCCAAAGGATTCAGAGATTCAAGTAGACTCAGTGATATAGAAAGGTTAGTTTTTATTGGTGTGAAAATACATTTATCTTTAAATCTATTTGTGGTTCAGTTTATAATTACTAAGAAGATAAAGTGTACAAAAACAGAAGCGACAGAAGACTGTTGCAAACATATTCCGTATTTTCACTATACAGATGAATAATAGCAACACAAGTCTACTGATTTTACTGACTTTATTTTTTTTTCTTATATTATTTCTCATTTACTGATCTGTGTGTTGTTTTTTATATTCTAACTCATAATTATGATTACATTTAAAAATATGCATATATATTATTCAAACTGTTTTTTTCTTCAGAGAAACAATGGAGTCCTTGTTGAATAAACACGGGTTTCCGAGAGTTCCATTCCCATTTCCAATTGATGCTGATACTCTGAAACCGAGAGATTTCTACAGAGGTTAGTGTTTTTAAAATATTTTTCTACTGGCACTGGATTTTAGTATTCAGATCAAACGTTTGAAAAGACTCACAATTGTACAGAAATGAAATTGTATAATTTACACTTTTCTCACATTAGTATATGGTCTTCCAAACGTTTAGATTTTATCTGCACTGAAGAGACATAAGTTGTCGAAATGCGCATATGCAGAAAGTAAATTCACAGTAACTTCGGTATTTAGTTATTAGTTGTATTATTTATACATTTTCTGACATAACTCCTGTATTTTATGAAATCAGTCATTTAACGCCCCTGTTTTCTGCCTAACTGAACCTGTTTATTCCAGTTACACTTGTTATGTTTTGTCTTGATTGCTTGATGAACAATGAAGGGATTTGGAGTAAATGAAATGAGACAAAGTCTGTACAATTATATGGCAAGACTAAGCAGTGGAACAACGCTTTTATTGTTGTTCTTCATATGTATACTATACAGTTTCGTCAGCTTGAGTTTCACTTTAGACTTCTTCATTCAGTATATTGTTTGAGTTCAATTTTAATATATTTTGACACTTATAATAAAACAGTGATTATTTCTATTTTTCAGATGGTGTTTTTCCTTTTAGTGTCCTGCCAACATCAGCCACAGTGCTTCCTAGTTTACCATTTCCTTCTATTGACAGTCGGTTGATTTCAAGTTATAATAGTGTATTAATGAGCAGTCCACCAATGACAAGCGAGCATGAAGCAATATTAAGAAACAATATGCTGAGGAGCCCACTACAACAATCCGTGTCAAGTCTGCATTCAAATCAGATGTACCGATATCACCCATACCTTTCGAAGCCTGCGCATTCTTGAGGTGATGACATCTCAAACAAGATGGAAAAATGATAGAAATCCGCATTCTATTTGCGTAAAAGGCTCCAAGTGCTAGATCTAGGATTCTAAATCCAACAATGCCACGACAAAAGTAGAGACCAGTACTACCTTCAAGAGACATCCCGTACAATACATTTTATTCAAATGTTAAGGGCATGTGCTTGGGTGATGCTATCGACCAAATAGTTACCCACTGTGAAATGAACTCTGTATAAGGCAGCTGACAAAAGTCTTTCAAGAAATGTATTTTCTGACTATAGAGTAGAACAGAACGGTCATTTTTAAAGATACATTAGTTGCATGCATTTATGATTTTGTGATAAACATTATTATTCATTAAGGTGCTTATAAAATGAATGTTTTAATTTAATGTGTTATAATTAATTATTGTTGTTAGAAATATGATAAATAAATGTAAATTATACATACAGAAGATTTTTAAAAGCCCTGAAAATATTGCAAAATTTCTTGGTTGGTAGTTAAGTCTTTTAACAGTTAAACCAAACCCATGAAAGGACGGGTTCTTTGTGAAGAGGATATATGTTTTATCTGGGGAGGATATTCTTTTGACCTTGGTCTTGATTTTCTATATAATCATATTTTCCTATTACCACGATATTAACTAGCTGAATTACTTCTTTGTATTCACCAGCCCAGTAGTCCAGTACTTCGGTGCTGGGCCGACCACCGATTTTTTGTAAACTTACAATAACTATATAAGAATATTTTGTTTTAAACTAAGGAGTATCTCCCTCATGCAAAGCTCTGTCCTTAGATTAGTTTGGCTTCCTATATATATCCTTTTGATTATTTGTTTTCGATCAGCCTTTGTTCACCTTTCTATTTCTGGATTTCCGATGTTTTGATTTTTATTTGCACTTATGAGACATAATTTGTCGAATGGCAATATGCAGAAAATAAATTTTCAGTAAATTCGGTTTTGTGATATTTATTTTCATATCTGTTGAAAACTTAATTATAACCGCGTCGACGTTAATAGACTTTTTAAACCATGCAAGCTACTATTTGACGTTTTATTGGAAATTCCACAAAAAATAGTGCAGACCAATTTAAGACATTATCTATCACAAAACAAAGTAATGCCAGTAAAATGTGGATAAGCATTAATATTTCACTTGTAAAACTAATCCACCTTATTATCCTATTTGGTTTTTCATTGGATGAAGAAATTAATTATCATTTTAGCAGTTTTAGATGGCGGTATGCAATACTGTGACAAAATACTTTTGGGGATGTCAGATTTTTTGTTTTTGTTTTTCTCACATCGCTGCCTCTGTACTCTACTGGCGTTTACTTACAATCATTCAATGATTCAGTACACTAATGTCATATATTTTCAGTTGTATATAGTTTTCATCATTTGTTTATTTGATTATCACTTGCCTTGTTACTTCGGTAGTGCCGCTGTTTACAGTAGCTGGTGTTTTTTTTTCTTTGTTCTTTGTGGAAGTATGTACGGTCACAATAGTGACTTGTTCTTTCGTGTCTTTGTGGAAGTATGTACGGTCATAATAGTGACTTGTTCTTTCGTGTCTTTGTGGAAGTATGTACGGTCACAATAGTGACTTGTTCTTTCATGTCTTTGTGGAAGTATGTACGGTCACAATAGTGACTTGTTCTTTCGTGTCTTTGTGGAAGTATGTACGGTCACAATAATGACTTGTTCTTTCATGTCTTTGTGGAAGTATGTACGGTCACAATAGTGACTTATTCTTTCATGTCTTTGTGGAAGTATGTACGGTCACAATAGTGACTTATTCTTTCATGTCTTTGTGAAAGTATGTACGGTCACAATAGTGACTTGTTCTTTCATGTCTTTTTAAGCAGATTTCTCTTTTAATACTGATACCTGGTTATCTCTCTTACTCGGGTGGAAGTTGGTACAGGTCCATGTTTATATCTTCCACAGCAAAGATTTGTAGTGTGACTCGTTATAAGTTTGCACGCTAGCATGTTGCTTTTTCCCATGGTTGAAATATGTGGGTTCAGTTGCTTTTATGTTCAGTTCTGAAAACTGTATATGGCGTCATTGTTTTTGTGTCTAACGTCATTGTTTTCTGTGTTCTCGTTTTTGCCCTGTCTTTGGACTTCGATTTTTGTGAATATCACCCCTTTGTTCCTTCGGTATTCTACTGCCGTTGTTCCCTTTCGCTGACGAAGAGGGGATACCTCTTTCGTTGTTGAAGTGGCATATGCACTTTGCCCGTTAGGAAAGTCTGTATAGTTCTGGAATTTGATAAGGGACCGACCATTTAACCTGAAGGGGGGTTATGGTTTTTTTTTTTCTGGACAGAAAATTTTTTTTTCACGCGTATCAACAAAATATTTTTTTTCAAAATTAACATTATTTTTTGGGGCAGAAAGCCTCATTCAGAAAATTTTTTTTCATCATTTTGGCAGCCAAAATATTTTTTTTCACATAAAATCAGATCCAAAATATTTTTTTAGAAAAAACCATAGCCCCCCCNCCCCCCCCCCTTCAAGTTAAATGGTCGGTCCCTAACTATAATTGTTCTGTCTCGTTTATGCACGTACATTTATGATTGTGGATAGAGTCCACTCGACGTTTATGATTGTGGGTAGCCTCTACTTGACATTTATGATTCTGGATAGAGACTACTCGACATTCAGTATATTATAGTGGATAGTATTAACTAAACTTTTATGAAGGCAGATAGTGTCTACTTAACTTTTGCAGATATCGGAGTTATTGGAAATATGCTGAAGGTTATATTTATTAAATATTTAAATAACATGTTACTGGTATATTGTAGTGATTTAAAATAACAAAATTTGAACGTTGAATACCACTATGTAAGCTGTAAACAGACACCAGATCAGACTTGTCAAACAATAACATACAAATTAGTTAAATGTTCCTGATAACAATGTTTTTGGATAAGGTGCATAATTGAACAACTTTAAAAGCATCATATTGAAAACCTTTGGACCATGTAAACTGAATATCTTATTTTATTATAAAAATCATAACCTAGTTCACCCTGTTTACACATTCATCAGTTCAGATTGGCCTCCAATGAACTGTGTAAATGTTTTTCCGTTAATAGAGATCTATTTTTGAGTAAAGCTGACTGTATATTAATTTTTCCAAATTTTATTTTGTAAACCATCGAGACAGTGAGGAAATTTTCCGTAGGTGACATAAAACATATCATTCTTATAAGTAGTATTATGCATTTCCCATGCCAGATTTTAATACATTGACATAGGAATGAGCAAGCAACGACTCTAGAGAAATTTGTTTTCGAAATTCACAATTCAAAAACAAGGCGTATATAGACAAAAGATATACAACCCGAAAAGCCAAGAATTACAACATGAAATTACATCCACAGATCTATAAGATCAGCACTTCATAGCAAGAGTATAAAACTAGTACTTGATGTAATCCATAGTAATTGTACAAAATCAATATTTGAAGTAACATATACTTCAAGAGATCCACAGCTAGTCGATAGCAAGTAAATAAAGTTATCCATAGCAATTGACAGCAAAGGCAGGAGTAATTCACTACAAGAGTACAAAGTAATTCATACCATGCCTACAAAGCCTCTTCACTCCCATGCAGTGGGGCATTAAGTCAACATAAGATCCACTTAGATCTTTTATTTATCTTCTTTTTGGCCTCATTCCATGGCCAAAATATTTTAGATATATGTTTGAGGAGATTTTGAAGAAAATGTGAAAGTGACCTCACGTCTGCTTTTGTAATTCTTCAATACCTAAACTAATATCACTTTGGTATTGTATAATTTCACTTTGTTTTCCTCCTATATTATGTTGATTTTCAAAATAGGTCTTAATTTGTGTTCTTACTTTTGTAAGTTTATATTTTATTTCACTCTGAGATGGTTCTTACTATTCCAAGGTACATGACTTTGTCTATGCTTGTTTTAGTTTTATTTCAGTGCAAGCAACTTCTTGTTTTCAAATATTTTGTTAAATCTCATCTCCATTATTTTTTTCTTTTTGTTTAGTCGGTGTCCTAGTTTACTGGAAAAGTGTTTTTCATATTTCTTGCATATGGTCTTACTGGGATGACAACACGCAAATTTTATCATCAGATTCAAGGCTTCTGATGTGGAGGATAAAACAATGTAATCTCTCTTAACATGTCAACAGTGGTCTTCTCCATCATCCGAACAATTATAACAAGGATAAGATGGGAGAGATGGTGCAACTGTGTCTGACTCAAAATTCATCTACAAACCACCAGTCTACTGCAAATTGTGTATAGAGGTCGGTGCCTTTTTTGATACTCCGAATAATCTTATGATCTTCAAAGTGTGTTTCCGTTGATACTTTTTAAAATTTATATATATATATGCATCCTTTTCCTTTCCTGTCCTTGTCAAGGATCTTGATCCCCTTCTATAGTCTCCTACAGAAAACCATGCTATAGATGAAAGAAATGTTATACCTCTACAATTATTACAGTTACCATGGTCGTCTTTCTTGGGAACTTTTTGCCCAAATCTTCCGGAATCTCAGTCTTGGTTCATATTTTGTAAAAGAGGTTGCACAAGGCATCAGTTGCAGATGTTATGTCGGCTTTTAGAAGTTCCCCTTGAATCAAATTTTTGCATGTCGTTTTATACATGACTTCAAAGATTCAATGACAGTGGATATTTTTCCTTTTGTTGGGATATCAGTGTTGGTATTGAGGTCGCCCTGTTGTTCTATTTCCTTAAATTCTGTAGTTGGATCTGTCTATTCAAATCTTTCCCCAAGATGTGAAGCATTCTTGATACTTGTTCCTCGTTTGTTGCAATCACCTAACCAGCATTGTAATAAACAGATTGTATTTGGTTTGATTTCCACCATTGTTCCTTAGTTTCTTTGTAAACAGCCTCCTTTTAGTGATGCCATCTAGGCTTAATCTACACTCATATTAATGAAGTTACGTTTGTTATCACTTCTATAGAAAATTTCTTTACTTTCTTGTCCTTTTCAATATATTTTTCTAGAGCTGCTCTCCCTCTAGTACAGATTTTATATCTAAGGTGTCCTCTACCAGCTTTGTTCTTTCTTTAGGAATATTCCGCTTTTTAGACAGCCATCAGTTGTCGATTATTTTTCCTAAATTTGAAACCCTCTTTATGTTCCCCCATTGACTGTCTACAAGTTTTTCCTCTGCTTCATCAAGATTTTCTTTTGTCTTGAATCTGTTCTTCAGTTCTATGCAGAATTTTATACATCACAATCAATCATATATGTTGAATGCTCATGATCTTCCTTATCGATTTATTGCCAAAGCATGAATCTTACTATGGCGATAAAAAGATGGTGGTCACGATTCGCATCTGTTCGACTGTATATATGATCCTATGTCTAACAATGTTCTTCTTCACCAAAATTTTACGATTAAAAGGTCAATTGGACTCTCATCACTGTTATTTGGTTAGTTCCATGTTATCTTGCCACTGTCTTGGTATTTATATAGTGTTCTTCCGATTATTATACCATTGGTAAAGTACATGTTTGTCAGTTTAATGCCATTAACATTCATTTTGCCAACTCCTTGTTTGCCAATAGATATTTAATGTTGTCATTTCCAACTTTCTGCATTCTGTTCACAATACAGTAGGTGAACATCATATAGTAAACCTTCATAATAACCATCTTTCACTTTCTCTTCTGCATCGTCACCTGATGCATAGCAATGGATAACCTTGGCTTTGAATAGGTGGAGTTTAAACGATCTCTTGTCAACTACTTATTTATATATTTCTATTCTATATGATTTTTTGCACTTTTATTTCGTTTTTATAGCTACATGTTCTCTGGTTTAGTTATCAGATCTTTTCTTAATAAATGATGAGTTTTTGTCACAGTCTTACCTGATCCAGTCTGGAGCGAATGCACATGAGCCATGTATCTACAAATAAATGGTAAAACCAAGCAATGGAACAACGCTTTTATTCATAGAAGCAGTATCGTCAAAAACATAGAATTAACTAGCAAAGTGTTTTACAAACGAAGTCATCCGTGAACATCAAAAAGACTTATAGAAGATACAACATATACGCAACCACGGGGGCATTCATCAATCAAAGACCAAGAGACTTTGGCATAATAAAATAGTGAAATTTGGGTAATACAAACAAAATGATGAAAACAACATTTGGAAATTACAAAAATAAAATGCAAATATTTAAATGTATGATAGTGTATATCCAAATGAGATATTCTCATCATTTCTGAAATATGGAAAAATATTGCATGGGGAATCTTTTTAGGGACTCTGCTTTGCAGGAGAGACAATAATAACTCATTATATCATAAATGTTTTTTTAATATCTTTATTCATAGTAAGTATGCAAAGTAACCCAAAGCAAGTGCACGATATAATACAATAGTAATAACAAGTGTAGACCGAATGTACAGAGACTGACTGTACAAAATCAGCACTTTTAGTAATTTATAGATAGTATACAAAATCAAGTTTTAAGTATTCAGCATCTTGTGAAAACACATTTTACCAAAAAATATACAAATGTATTGAAGTCACCAATTGCAAATTGCAACCTCACAATAACATCATCTGATCATCATATTATGATTAGTCATGATATTGCTATTAAAAAACAACGAAGAATAGTTTTTACCTCTTTGCAAATATCGCTGTTGTTCCGAGAAAAAATAACAACAAAACAAAAACAAATTAAAAACAATAACAACAAAACAATAAAAACAAAACAACAAAACAAATTAAAAATAATAACAACAAAACAAAAACAAATTAAAAACAAAATGCTGCCGCTGCATCCCTTTAAACATTTAGATAAACTAAGTAGTATCTCCAACTCGAACGATTCAAACATTTTAAGTTTGGGACCTTCTTAACTACCCGTTTAGAATCGAGCGGACTGATAGAATTACTGAAAAAACTTGAGTCATATCATAAATTCTTGAATATGAACATTAGACGTGTTTGGTTTATTCTCGACATGCAACTTCACTTAATTGAAAAAAATAACAAATAAAACAAAAACCAAATAGAAAAAGGAGACAAAGAAAGAAATTAAAGAAATCTGAAATCAAAGCAAAGCCAAGTTCAGATCTAAATTTTCAGACGAATTATAAATATAGCTACGGGACCTTTCAAGGATTCTTCTCATCACTCTAACGATGTGGTACATGTATCGGAATATCTGTTTATTGTTGAAATGCTTTAAGAATAGACTCTATTGTTACGATGCAGAGATTATGGAATGCTTTCCTAATTAACATGTCAATACACACAAATGCGTTGTTTTCAGTCTTTTTTTAAAGAAAATACTTGTTTGTTTTCATTGCTGTTCTGTTTATCTTGACATCTATCATCATTTCGTCTGATAATTCAAGCATCGTGCCAATACTGAAATATATAAAAAGTAACAGAAAAGTGTGACACTTTTGTACATTTGAATTATTTTAATAATCTAGTAATTTCAAATTTATTTAGTTGTACGGCATATTAGTTCAAGTCTGAGAAAAAAATCAATTTTATCAAAATACTAAAGATTAATGTTAGAATGATATTGAAAATTGTTTAATTGACAAAAGGTTTTCGTTATGACGGAATTTGTGCCTGGTACTAAGTAGATTAATTTTAACTAATTTAGACTCATAAAGATGTATGAGTGATGATATGACCTTGTGCCATTCAGAAAATATAAAGTCAACCAGTATATGGCAGGCAAGAACAAACTTTCAACGTAGGTGTCATATATCGGTTTACACGCAATCCTTACGCCACCAGTTTGTTGCTTGTACCTGTATATCACTTGAACTGAATGCATGAAGTGGTCAACAATTGTCCCAAAGTAAGGCATAGATATTAACAATTGTTTTACATCTTGTGCGTAACAAGAAAGTTGTATAGTGCAAAGTAGTAGACGAGAAATTGTGAAACCATTTCGTGTATTTGAAAGAACCCATAAATCAAACTCTATCGCAGGTGTCAAAATATAGATATTTTACAGGTATTTCAGAAAGTGTCAACACTCTTGGTCACAAGGATTTAACTTTATTGTGTATACTTCATGATAAAATCTTGACAAAATTCTTTCTTTTCAATATCGATACACATCACAGTCAATTTACAGGTGCTAATCTCAAAAAACAATCAGGTGACCGGAAGTGCGTTTTCCAAAATACCAAGGTAGTGTATAAAGTGCAGCATGGATTTGTGTATCGAATTTATCCTAAATTTCAAAGGACAGCTCGAAAACACTCATTTATTCAGACCATTTCACGAAAATAATACACATGCTGCGGATTCTTATCACAAAAAAGTGAGGGTAAAACACACAAGAATGAATATTATCATTTTATAACCCCGGGTTTTTAACATTGATTTAAATTCTCTTTTTATGCATATAAAACGAATGATTTTGTCAGGGGTTGGTATAGATATGATTTCATACCAAGAAATGATAGATTAGTTTATTTGATTTCAAAGAACGGCAATGCACCAATATTTGTCCAAACATTTAACGGTTACAATTAAAGCTAATGAAACTTTATACTCGCTAAGTGGCTCACAAGGGATGCCATTAATGCGAGGAATAAAATCGTATTTCAGTTAATAATGTAAATGAGAAAATTATATAATTAAATAATAACTGTTTGTTTAATGGTTGATGGATGGCTATCTAGTCCCGTCAAACGTTAGCACCTGGCCCCAGTGTCTTGGCACCCATCGTGATAATCTAATCGCCTTCCAAACCTCCATTACCGAATTTGTTATCAGTTCTGTTCGGAGTCTTTCGGGATGATCTGGTACGCAAAATCAAACGGCTGAACTAATCAATGTTAATTGTGTTTCCCCAAATGTCCTATTTCTACATATCGTCAATACTTTTCTTTACACGTCGTCAATTTGAACATGTTATTCCGACCACTAATTAAATTTTCTTCTCTTCTTCAACCAGAATTATTGTTGAATACGCTGTTGATAAATAATCTGCGTTACATCTTCAAGTCACAAAATGTAGTCGATTTATTTATCTTCAGTTCTATCAAACATTTGCATATTACTCAATAGGAATTTATTACAAGATAACTCTTCTTATTAGATTTAATGAAGAAATGCCATATATCTACACATTGCGTAAATTTGATTTTCTTCAATTTTACAATAATTGCATAATTAATTGAAAGCGTAAACAATTATTTCTGATTTTTTTCCAAAATAAAGATTTTTCAATATCATATCTTTGCTTTGGGTGCTGCTGAATGAATTGAAAATTAATTACAAGTTTTCCCAATTCACTAATTATTTCGAGCAAAGAAATTTAAAAGCAATTATAATTTGATTTGTTGTCGAAATGTATAGTAATATATCTTTATTTTGACTTTTTACCTGAACATTTAAAAAGTTTATTTATCATTTTATTATAAAACAACAGGCACTCTCTGGTGTTGTTTCCACAGTTAATTGATTAAATGGTGTATATATATATGCTATGCTTTAGCGTTTTCTACATTTAAGAATTTGATAAAAGAAGGATTTACCAAGGAAAAATATGTTATCGAATTCACCAATTTCGAATAGATGACCAATGCACATACCTTAATAGCTTGACGTTGGAAATTCTATTACTGACAAATTTGAAGGAACCTGTTTTTCAACTTTGTCATGTTTTCACATATAATGGTATCTATGACACTTTTTGTGTGACTAATGTATAGTTTTTACAAAGATAATGCCATGGAAATGAAAACATGACATGTTTTACATTCATATTTTTGTAAAACATAAAATATCCAAAAGCAATACTTGTCTAATTTAATTTAAGCAACCAAGGCTCTTTTTTGCTGTAAGCAGATAAGAACAAAACCCCATAGTTATTAATTATTATAACTGTTAGTTGCAGAGAACTGAGTATACTTGCAGCGATATGAAATAAATTCAAAAAAATATAAAGAGAGAAAAAATGGCAGTGAGCAATAAAATAAAACTTAACCAACATCAACATGGCCCACCTACAAACAAACTTCATATGAAACAATTACCGATTTATCAATCAAAGATCATACGAATATTGAAATATCCAAGTTTAGCAAATACCAATACAAAAAACATTCAAATAACATTTCCAACCTCTTACCGAAGTAACAACTTGAATGTCTGTAAATCAAATAGGAAATATATGATATACATGTTAAATGATGTAATGCTACGAACAAGTAAAGATAATGGTTTTTCGGGAACCATGGTCGTGTTCTAAAACCAGTAAATAGTTTTATGTATAGCAACATAATATTTCCCTTAAAAAGCAACCAAGCATAAACATGTGCAATATATATACAACTTGGGACAATATTCCCCAATGTGCTTGCAATAACCAAATATAGTATAATTTGAAATGATTCGTAATAGTTTCAAAGTAAGTGAGAACTGAACGGTAAAAAAAAACGAACAATCCAAGGACAAAGGCAACGTCAGAAAACAAAGAAAAAGACATATTGAGCACGGCACAGAAGAGAAATAAAATGGAAGACACACGCATATACAAATATGAACAACACGGACGCAATAAAAAACGTGGGTGAGACTTAGCTTCTGAAGTGGCTGGAGGGCGAGATGTTCAAGATATAATTTTATATCAAGAGATATACTTATATCTTTATTTTACAATAATAGTCCAATTAATAGTTTTGCATGTAAATTGGTTAATTGGAAGCCATGTTACTTTTAAAATGATGTGTTTGGAGACACACGATTAGTAAATGTGATGGACTGTGTATATAATTACAATAATTACATTTATATTAAAATTTGAGGAATGAAGATGTCATATGAGGCTCCTTAATGGTAATGGACAATGTCTATAGCTACTATTAAGGATCTGGATAGTGCTAATTCTTTTTTCCTGCCTGCGGTCAGTGTGGCAATAATTGTTTAATGACACAGTACAATATGTAATCTATCATATAAATCAATCTATTTACATCCTTAGAGTGTGTTATCACCATTTCTATCTTGCCATAATTAGTAAAGGCACACTTTTAATAATAACTTTATTTCTTATTAATCGATCTATTTAGATATTTAGAAAAGTCATTCAAAATAATGTCTTATGTCAGCTTAATCGACTTCGTTCATAATTAATTTTTAGTACATTATGGGATCTTATTTTTATGCACTGTTTTATTCGATACTATTCGATGGTTTTTATTCTAAAATATTAAACATGAAATTAAACACGTATACCTCTGCAGATGGCTATTCCAACAATTTTATCTTTCACCTGAAGAGCAAATCAAAGCATTTAGAGTACTAAAAATTTGAAACATTTGAGAATAAGGACCTAACCAGAAATCTACATTTTTATATATTTCAATAAATATATTGTTTTTACATGGGTAAGTAACACCGAATAGTTGGTAATCTTAAAACATGGATTGTAATTATAAATAAACAACCTTTTTTAAGCACTCCTCGACCCATCTTTCTAAATTACGTTTTGTCCTATTCTTTCCTTCTCAAGATTGTGGTCTTAGAGTAACTACTGTTTTGGGTTTCATTTGTATGTTTAATATACCAAAGGGAAACGGGATAGAGAAAGGTTTGGGTACCCATGAACCGGATTTACCCCACCGCTAACTCTTGCTAGTACCGGTACCAACTCCGGCTACGGAGTTCCTGTAGTTGTCCATGTTTGTCTTTTGACATTTTATTGTTTTTCTTGTGCAGTTCCCTGGTGGATTATGGCATGCATGTGATTGTGTTTTTGGGCCATTGAATGTGTTTCCTGTTATATTTTCTACATTAATTGTTTCGCATTGATCTCGTCGCTGGGCTTCCAAAATGTCATATGTTGAAAACTGGCAGTTTTGTGTTTAACTCATAGAAAGATTCAGCGGGTCTTATTTCATATCCTTACAAAATATCCTAGAGTTTATCCAATGAAATTCATTCTAAATACACCTGTGACAAAATTTCCAACATTTATTTTTCAATTATCTATGATTCCAAAATGTTGTATATTTTTCCAAACACCTTATTTATTGATTAAATTAAAACAGTGTGTTTGTACTATAAACAACTTTACATCTCTTCCTTTTGAATCAGAACATGCCACAAATATAATTATTGACATTGTTTTTCTTTACCTTTATACGACATTTTGTAATTCCGACATTAATGTTGTACATTTATGTTCTTCTGAAAGTATTATTCATTATTAATGATTGTTGCAGAGCCTGTAAGTTTGAGAGGATAAAGGCAACAAGAAGTTGTTTCGAATATTTGATTGCACTTAGCGCTGAAACTTTGAAATACAACTTTCAGTGGTCAACATAATAAAGTATACAGAGGGAATAATAACTATGTGAAATTTTTTGAACCCCACAATAAAAAATCGGAGGATAACCGTCTTACTTGTTAGACAGGTGGTTAGTGCGTATGTCCTTGACGGTCAAACGCGCGGTCAGCATATCTGTCTCACATACATTACATGTATCTGCACCGAGGAGACATAAGATGTCGAAATCACAAGGGCTTGACTTTAAGCTGGAATGCTATGTACATCTTGACTTTAAGCTGGAATGCTATGTACATCTTGACTTTAAGCTGGAATGCTATGTACATCTTGACTTTAAGATGGAATGCTATGTACATCTTGACTTTAAGCTGGAATGCTATGTACATCTTGACTTTAAGCTGGAATGCTATGTACATCTTGACTTTAAGCTGGAATGCTATGTACATCTTGACTTTCAGCTGGAATGCTATGTACATCTTGACTTTAAGCTGGAATGCTATGTACATATACCCATTATGTATCTTATTAAAAATATCTCTTATATACTTAACCTCATCTATTATTTAGAGATATATTTTCCAATAAATGCTATATAACATCTATACACGATATGCTGATCTGAAGCCAAGTCCCTGATGTCGAAAAGACCGTCTGCAGAAACTCAGTTTACAGTAACTTGGGTATTTAGTTAAGCACTAGCTCCAGCCTTCTGGAGTCTTTTTCTACGGTATATCCTAATGATATAATTACGGCGATTCCAATGTAGACGTCGAATTTGGGGTGGGTGGGGGATGGGGTTGGATTTTGTGATGAACTGACATTACTTCGTCTGTAGATCACCAACCATTCGTCTTCGTCTACCCTGTAAACTTACTTGTTTTCTACTGAAGTGTCCTTCACCAACAATGAATGTTTCAAAGTCATGAAATTCCGCATATAGGCATAATATAAATATTAATTTCTTTAAATGTGATTCATTCAGAAACTACAAAATGCTTCTACTGAAAGTTGCAAAATTGCATATATGACATATTGGAAGCCCAGCGACGTAAATTATTTATTCAAATCTTTTATATTAATTTTGGTTTATCTAACGTCAGAATGTTTAAACATTCCCTACAAGTTGTAGCCTTTGTATCCTATTGTTGATGTTTGAAAAGCAAATGGTTATAAACAATTGTTTTATTCTTTTTATTATATCAAAAACTTGTTTCATTGTTAAAGTCCATGAATTTCCGGATAGCAGCGAGAGTTTTAAATATTGTTGATATGTTGTTAATATCAGACTTAAACTCTTGTCAGGGAAAATACCTTGTTCAAAAGGAAAACTCAAAATCCTAGGAAAAGTTTATATGCCCAGAAAATGCAGAACATACTATACCAATTATAACTCTATGTTTTCGCAGATGTTTTATCAATGATACCAAAACTTGAGCATATTGTGACAT
>MJUU01018762.1:165321-175387 GCA_002080025.1 Modiolus philippinarum
TTTTTTTTATTTATTTATTTGTGTATTTTTGCTTTTTGCTTGTTTAAATCCTTGTTTTCTGTCATTGTGATTTCTGAAGACATTTGTAACATGTTGCTTTGTAGATGTTTGTAGATGTTATTCTTTGGAAGCCACTGGTTTTTATAGAATTAATTATTTCACACTGCTTTAGTTTTGTGGCGTTTTTGTTCATTTTTGTTTGTTTGTTATGCCTTTGTCATACTGTCTCATTTCGTGTTGCTGCTAATTGCCGTGATTTTGAATTTATGATTTTAGAATTTCCCCTTTCCTCGTTCTTGCTTCGGTATTCGTTTGCCGATGTATTCAGTCCGTATTTGGCTTTATCTGCAGTGCAGTGAGTACAAACGTAAACGAAGTTTTCGTCTTAGGCTGTGTTAAATATTACTTTGTCCAGAACAATATTCCCATTCAAACATCATATACACTAAAGATGGCAGCAGTGATATACTTACAATATATTTTTCGAGTTCATTGGTTGGTATTTCAGAATATAAGACGTTCTGCAATGGGTACTAATTTTGCAGCTCTACTCCCCTATTTCTTTCTGTATTATAAAAACTTGCAAAACCTTTCAGACATATGAATGATATTCTTTCACCCAATGTCAGTAGCCTTTGTTTCGTTCAGCATTCACGTATATTGATGAGACTTCAACTAGAAATATACATATAAAATGTTTCCATTTTACTATCGCGTGATGTATACCCATTGGTACAATATTTTACATCCAGTTAAATTTCACTTAAAGATGTGTAATACCAGAAAAAATGATATGAAGGGAAAATGAAATTGATACACCCACGGTATTTGATACACCAACGGTATTTGGTTGCAGCCACAAGTTTGTTGTCAAGTATAATATAACATCCACATACCTTGCAACTGTTTTCTTCGCATTTTACTAAATCCAGCATTGAGCGTCTTCTCGTCGTCTTAACTTTTGACTTGATTTGCCACTGGCCGTTTGTATAGAAACATATATATTCAACAATAAGCTATGTCTACAGGGCCGCAAAGACTTACCCTTGTGATGCACATGGGCTCATTCCTTGTGACCATGCTATCAAATTGTTATGTATTCATATGTTTGGCATTGTCCTTAGTCTAAATCCAAGTTTTCCTCAGGGCGGTTTATTTAAATTTATATGTATGTGGAATTTTGTTATATTATGTTTTCTTGTGCTTCATTGTAATTGCTTTCAGTATGTTTCATTGGGATTCATTTTAATTGCATTTTGATTTGCTTTGGTTCATTGTGCTTTATTCTAATGGCTTTTGGTTCCTATCTGTGGCTTCATTCTAATTTTGGTATGTCACGTTTCATTGTGCTTACTTCTAATAGTTTTTGAATGCTACGCTTCCCTTTGCTTCTTTGTGATGGCATTTGGTATACTACACTTCCTTATGTGACGGGTGCTGTATGCAGGGTAGGACAAGCTTACCCTTCCGTAGCACCTGATGTCACTCTTTTTACACTGTTAGTGCTTTAAGTTTTATTGTTGTATTTGTGTTTTGTGGTTGTGTAGCGTCTTTGGTCTTCCGTCTTCTGGTGTTCTTGCTTTTACCTTGTCTCTGGACCTTGATTTATGTAATCTTATTATTTTTCCTTCGGTATTCTACTGCCGTTGTTTTTGTTATGTAACGCTTCCTTGATGTGCTTCAATGTATGGGTTTTGGCATGGTACGCTTTCTTGTGCTTTTCTGTAATTGATTTTGGTATGTCATGTTTACTGGCGCATCAGTGAGACAGATATTTTGTTTGCCATACTTCCTTATACTCAGTACTCAGTACTTCAGTAAGACTTGTGTGTCGAAGATCCCGCATTCATGACCAAAACGGATATGGTTGTAGCGTTGTTCGACATTTAGCAAAGAATTCCCCTCAAACTGGTGCTAGGGGCCATCTTGAACTTACTCTAAGGTATTAGCAAAGTTCATTGTTGAAGGCTTCATGGTAACTTCTAGATTAAGAACAACAATAAAAGTGTTGTTCCTTTGCTCGGATCAACCATTTATTAGTAAAAACTTTGTCTCATCTACATTTACTCTATATCCTTTCCTTTTTTTGTTCTGTTGTTCCGATATAGATGTTAGTGGAGAATAATTTCCTATTGTAGTCTATTTAATCACATTTAACAATGTCAAAATAAAAATGCTGTATCTATCAAACAGCTAAGCAATGAGTTTTCGGAGACCTTTCCCTATTTGACAGTACAAGAAAGAAATTAACGTGAGAGCCATTAGCTAAACATAAGCCTGTTTACTGTGGTCAGTATATCTGAGTGGCTTGACGTTTTCTCAAAATCTAATTCAAAAGAGTTAAATTCTTTAATTATGATATTAGAAAGTTATTTATGATATAAAGATGAAATCTTTTTATGTTGATCTCTTATTGGTAAAGACAAGAACAAAAGGTGAAGACAGTTCCGCATTTTAACAACTGTTTCCGGTACGAGATCTTGCAAAGATTATATCAGTCATAGTAAGTTATCGGACCTGAAATCTAGATTTGGGTGACACTTTACCTTTAACTTACACCCGATCAAAGAGTGTTTATAATGAAATCTATCACAAAACCTGATTTATTTTGTTCTCTTTGGGAGGTAAAATCGCACACCTACAGGTGTCAGAATGTTAATTAGGAGTTTCGTATAAATGTCTCATGACAAAGTCATGCGTAGATCTATGAGAAATACACATGCATTCTGCAAATTAAAATACAATGCAATTAATTTATCAATGCTATTTTGAAACCAATTTTTCTTGATTTCGTGATGAACAGAAATATAAGAAATCTGACACCGTATTTATAACATTATATTCCTATTGAATACAAAAAATCAACAGTTCAATTTCTGTGAACTAATTAGGAATGTTTATAAACTATTTTTGTAAATGTAAGTTTAACAACGGTAGGTTAGTTATAATGGATTTTGACCTAAATGGACATTTGGTGCAAATTATTATTAACTATTAACCAAATACTCAAACAAAACATTCTTTTTAAGAAAATCAACATTTTTTTTAATGGAAGATGGGACAATGGAGACAAGGCACGATAACTTTTTATAAAAAGACGTATACCAGTAAATAACATCATCATCACTGCAATTTAGATTCCAAACATTGAATAACACATTCCCTCTAGAGTTTTCCTTTATTTACCATTACTGCTTATATGCCTTTAAACATATGTAGATATATATGGAAAATGATAAATTTTTGTACATTTTCTATTTTATGCATTTATAAATAACCTATGACCAAGAAAATATGATCAATATGTAAAAAGTTTTAATAGCACTGTTTGAATGGATAAGTCCCAAGGATGTCGAATGATTCTGAAGTCTGTAGGCCATTATCCCTATGTCAAAACCCTGTTTTTTGTATTAGCATATATCTAGTATTACATGTATTTCAAACTTGTTTTCATCTCTATTCAAGTAGGCTAATATAATACGGGACTTTTGAATCGTGTTCACTCCGGTTACAGATCTATTTTATACGTAAAAAATCAATACATGAATACATTGAGAGGGAATGGCTTAGGAGGGATTATATTTAATCGATTTGTAGCGCTTCAGACTTTTTTTTCGTCAATTAAAATTTAGTTAAAAAATTGATATAGGAAAAATTATAAATCCACTTAAATTTCATAAAAGTAGGTTATTTTTTTTGTGGTATATATTCATTTCAATAGGTTTAGAAATCCAGTTTTCCTTCTTACTGGTATCCGAGGCGATCGTTTCCGCCTTCAATTACACGAGAGTTCCTATCTCGAAAGTCCCGTATTTGTCAAGAATATTAAAGCAAAATTGGGATTGTTAAATCAGGATTGATTTTTCAATGTTGAAAATGAGAAAGTGAATACTAGGAATATCTGATAAAAACAACAAAATATCTAAATTCAGTTCTACATTTGAGTGTACAGATGTCTCATTTGTGAACATGGCATAAAAATCTTCTGAAAAACTGCCATCAAAACAATGTTTTAGATGATGTGGTATAATGGAATCTTACATCGTTGAGAGAACATGACAATCTCTAGGATACTATATTTATGTATCGGATGTAGGCTTAATGATTCCGAGATGTTGGAAATACAAAAGATTTTTTTTTTCAATTCTGGTGTTGCACTCTCACTGGTGTATGGTTATTCTGCCTACAGCGTCCAAAAATCAAACAAATCCCCTGTGAAAAGACATCGCTCAGATTAGTTAAATGGCTGATGTGACCAATCCAGCAAAACATATCCAAAAAATCCATCGCCATATTATTCCACCTTTTCTTTACAATTACAATCCTATTTTTCGAAAACATCTATAACCATGCAGATATATTAACAGGAGGTCGTGATTTTGGAACTTTAGAATGGAACATAAAATATATGACAGAATATGGTAAATAGTATGAAAGCTCATTTGAGCGTAGCGTCTTTTCACATAATTCACAAATATTTCAAAAATATAAATATCGTGAACAAACGTATTTAACAACAGAATAAATGCATCTTTACATGGCTTATCTTTAAAATCTTTGTGATAACTAGGTTTTTAACATGTATGGGTTAATTTGCATCAGTTCAGATCTGATCTTTGAAGAATTATATTTGACAAATTGTTTATGTCAATTTCTGAAAACAATTTGTCATTTTGTTTTTTTAGTATTAGCTTACCGACTGGTATATTAAAATAACATTTTCTGCTTCATTTGACCAAATATAAACCTGTTACATTGTTAACTTAATCTTTTACAATACTGATGAGGTAACGATCAATTAGCACTCATAATAAACGGAAGTCAAGAGTACAACTTCCGGTGTTATCAAATTGCACATGCGCTTTGTCTGATTCGGAGTAGAAAGTACTGAACAAACACATTAGTTTACCATGTCATTTTGATATTAATTATTCCTAAAATCTTATTAATCGATAACTCAAACATCATTATTGTAGTTAAAATTGTCTAAATTGATTATAAAAGGAAAAACGTTTTTGAAAAGACATAATGATCATAATAATACGTTGACGTGGAAGAAAGTTGACAATGTGTTATTTGGCGTGAGGAGAACCATAAATAACTTTAATATTGACGGTTTGTAGCGGATTAATAATTGTTCAATTGTTTTGTGTATAATATCGTTTCCCTGAGAGCTAAATAACGATTATATTATGAAGTATCAAACTGTTTTTGTGATTTATGATAAGATCTTGATGGTTGCATTCTTCTCTTGACAGATAACTACCAAAATCAACAGAATCTTTACATTTATCAAGTGAAGAATTTTCTAAATGACGACCAAACAAAAGATTACTTAAAAACGAGAAAGTGATATGTTAATTTGATATTTATTTCAATAATAACATATGTTAGAGCATAATTTGCTAAAATGTACGAATTGAAGATCATTTGCACCTTTAGAGTGGAGACACCACAAAAACACTCCTTAATGAAGGTGAAATATTGCATGTTACAGTTACATGGACTAAAGCTTTTCTTTTTATAGTACAATAAGAAATGCTGATTGGAGTTTCAAGATATTTCATTTGATTGTTATAACTGGATACTATTTCGCAGAGGTATTTGGAAAGGTATGGACACTGGCAATAAGCCTACATTAAATGATGTTAAAAAATATAAAAGACAATGAATTAAATAAAAATATGAACCAATCCCGACTTCATGTATTCATGTATTCATGCAGAAATTGCCCGGTTTTATTTTTTCTTATTGACCGCTCCCGACATGACATATTTTAGCTGCGATCGATGTTGCTCAACATTTTTGTCAAGAATACCGCTTAAGTGCACGCTAGGGGCCTTCTTGATCTCGATTGAGAGGTGAATATTGTTCACCTCTGGTTGAAGTCCCTCAGGCGACATCAAGATGTAGACAGGAATAAAAAGCCCTGTCCTAGATAAACTGGAGTTTTCTGTGTATCGTGTGCGTTTTTGTAACATGTACATTCACTCCATATCCTTTCACATTTTTCTGTTCATGCATTTTGTATTGTTTGCATGACGACTTTGTTTTCACCCAGTACGTTAGATTTAATAGTACAAACTGCTTGTGTCTTACAAAGTTGAGACAAGCTTTATGCATTGATTCCGTTTTTTTTACTCGGGCATGAATTGTGATCCTCAACTCTCAAACTTGTTCTTATCCTCCTTCTTCAGGGACTCATTTCTTGTTATTTACTACCACTGGGTCAATGCCTCTGTTGGTGGACTTGATAGTCCCCAAATTTCATCAACCCAGTATAGCTAGAATTCGGCGCTGGCCCGAAAATCGATTTTGGTAACTTGCAATATCTAAAATTAGGAAAAATTGTTAAAAACTGAGTATCTCCTTCTTGTATAGCTCTGTTACAAACTGAGTATCTCCCTCTTGTATAGCTCTGCCTTTACCTAGCTTGGGTTTTCTATTTAGTTCCTATTGGTAATTTGTTCTCTTTCAGTTTTACACATATTTCGGTTTATGGATTTCATAATGATTTGATTTGATCTTCATTGAAGAGACATAAATCGAGTAAATGGCAATTTGCAGAAACTAAATTCACAGTTAACTTCGGTATTTTGTTATATATAGATTATAGATACATTGATGATGTTCTTTCAATTAATGACGTATCATTTGCTAAATGGATCCCATCAATATATCATCCAGAATTAAGAGATAAAGGAAACAACAGAAACCGCTAGATCTACATCCATTTTGGGCTTACATCTCGAATTTGACAAAAAAAGTTCATCTCAGTATTAAACTTTTACAACCAAAGTGATGATTATTATTTCAAAATTATCAATATCCTAAAAATGCATGGACAGTAATATACCAACCTCTCCTGCTCTAACGGACTATGTTTCACAGCTGAACTAGCAAAATTATGCCGACTCTCTCATCAGGCATCTCCGTGACCGCCTTTTTAACCAAGGCTTCTAAAATTTCGTCTGATACGATTATTAAAAACATAGATATTCCTTGTGGAAAATTTTGAAGTTTCGGTCTGAACTGCGAGTTTAGATTCAGTTTTTACTTAGTACTGTGATGAACATTTCCTGTCACTGTCTACGACCTTTCAGTGACAACTGCTGTTGAGTTTTTACCCTACACCACTGCAATGGAAAGGGGTTTGATGTGCCATAAAACCGGTTTAACCCACCTTTTCTACCAAGTCAGGACAATTGTGGTTGGCAGTTTTTCCTTTGGTTGTGTACCTGCTTTGTCTATGTGTTCTTTGGATTTCAGCTCTTGACAATTCGGCAATTATGTTAGCACTCTCATTGATTAAGTTTTCTCACAAACTATGAACAGAAATAAACAAAATATACGTAGACAAATCGAGAAACAACCAGGACATGTTCGCATGTACCCCGTAGGACCGATCTAATCGACAGGAAAAGGGTCTGATTCTATTAAAATACTGATATCACAATCATCTAATTTAGAAAAAATACATAACCTTTGCATTATGGCTTTGCAAATTAAATTAAAAGTTTTATATAAAGGGTATCGAAAATTCAAGATAAAATGCAAATCGAAATTGTTTTGCGACAAAGCAAGACGTCTAGAACTGATTTTGGCCTTTTCCTTTTTGACAAAAAACAATAAAGGGCCAAATTGGGTGTATTCATATACAAATGTAATTGGTTTTAGTCATTATTTATCGGTAGAATATTTAGTGGAGCGGCGAGGAGGAAAATTTTCAAAATTTAAATTACCCGAAAGCCCCATGGACTTTTATTATCTTAAACGAAAGTGTAATGTTTGTTCTTTCAGAAAATGGCTGTCGTCGCTATCTGCATTGGTCCAAACATACTTTATTTAAGGGTCAAAGGTCATAGCCTTGAGAGCTGTATTTTTAGTTTGCCGAGGTACAACTTGCTAATCTTTTGACATGGTTTTCAGATATTTTGCAAATAAGTGTATCACAACAAAGTTGAATATTTGATACCATTTGACTTTCATATGACATTCACCTTTGACCTCGAGGTCAAATAATTGTTTTCAAGTAAAGGATTTTCCAATATACAAATAAATTGCATGGGAGTAGTCGTGTTCAAACCGAGTTGAAAATGCAATAAAGTGCGATATGTGCGGTTCTAGCTTTAATTGAATTTGACCTCACTGAAGGTCAAATAAGGCAATTTTTCTTAACATGAATAGAGCGGTACAAGGTTAACTATGAACAAGTTATTTGACACACGTTTTTACTATTGTACAAGGTGTCTGCAACAATTATGAATCATGTTAGTCATCAAAGTTAAGTTTCCTCATAATATTTATGGTGTATTGGGGGGGGGGGGGCAAACATCTAAATGAATCTCACGTTTGACATTCACAAAACATATGAATCATTGGTCTTTTGGACCTTTTGCTGACATCGAATGAGCTCAAGGTTATTTTTGATAATAGTTATCTCTTATTTTTACCTTTTAAATGCGTGCTATTAAACCTTTGCTCCATCTTCGCGGTTAAGTTAAGTAAAGCTACGTTTTTTTAAAACAAAATCTGCTTTATTCATACTTGTTAACTTAAAAACTGCTTGTTAAACATTTGAACGGGGCTTCTTTTTTGTGTAAAACACACAAGGTAATTCGTAAAGAGAAAAACCGAAAACACATTGGCCTATTGGAAAAAAAATCAAGAACACGAAGTCAAAGGATATTAAATGTGTGAGATCAAATTGTGTTTTATGCAATGTAATGACAGTTTCCATTAAAGAATAAAACAGATTCAACGTATTACTGTAATTAAAGAAAAATCGGCCATAGGCAAAACACCCATCAACTACATGCAAATGCTTGTCCTGGTGGGATCCAGACAATTTGAAAAGCAGGGTTCAAATTTGAGGTGAAATGATATTTCACCGAGCGGCACGAGGCTTGAAAATTTTTGGGGTATTTCTTAGTAAAACATCAAGATATTCATTAAAAATACATGATTGTGCAAACAAAAAAGGGGGAGGGGGGGAGGTCCAACCCGCGGAAACTTCACTTGGATCCGCCATTGATGTCAATGTAATAATCAAAACTAGAATTTTTAGATATAATATGCTTTCTCCCATATTGTAACCTAACGTTCTAAAATTGACAAGCTTAGCATTTTTAAAACAGAAAACGACGATAAAAGCAAACACACAGAATTTACATAGGTTCTCAACTTTGAAGATGCACACAAAGGCACAACAGGACGCAACGGATGAATGGTTTTCTTCTGTCAACAATTTCCCACTAAGTAACTTTTAGTACAATACTTAGCAATTTACAATGAAATATTAGCCTTTTGGATGTTTTATGATTTTAGAAAATTTTAGATTTTAATCAATTAAAGTGATGACACATTTATTGCGAGATGAAGCTGTATTCATCTCTAGAACGCTTTGCCGTTTCCAGTTTTTTCTTAGCATAGCAGAGCTGGAATCCGATTTGACGCAACAAGTATATTTCCGCATTTTCATTTCTAAACTATACAAACACACCCAATACACAAACGCACCCTTTAGTTAATTACACCTTTCTTTAAAGGTGAGCAAATAAGAACATTATAAACACGAATCACGTATTTTTAGAAAGATCTTTATGTCAAATATACACCAAACAAATAGAAATATTGTTGAAATATCATTCAAAACCAAATCGGTAAAACACTGTTCAAATACGGGAATAAAATATTTGCAAAACACAACTTTTGATAAAAATTTTAACGTCGAGAAATGATGTATTCTGGAAACAAATACGCCAATAGTTACGTAAAACAAATGTCAATTAAGTTATGAAACATAATAAGCAAATATGTAAAAGATTAAAAGGTAGGCGCTAAAAACATCAATTTTAATGCTTAATTTTACCTAGTTTGTAAACGGCCGTACTGGGCTATGTTTGATTTTATAAGGGTGTTATGAAGCATAATTAAGTACACTATTGTATGCTTTTTGTTTCTGTTGTATTGAGTTTCAAGAATGACTGGTGAATTCAATAAAAGTCCCGTGTGTATATTGAACAGCAGGGCAACGTCAAAAGTCGCCATTTCTTACATCTTAGGG
>MJUU01018762.1:185009-205275 GCA_002080025.1 Modiolus philippinarum
CCCCCTTTTTTCTATTTTTAGCCTGGCGGCCATCTTGGTTTGAGGGCGGGGTCATCGGACACAATTTTGGAAGAGGACCATCAAAGGAACATTCCACCAAAGTTTCATCAAAATTGACTGAGTGGTTTCAGAGGAGAAGATTTTTTTGTAGTTGTGGACGGACGACGGACGACAGACGACGGACGCAAAGTGATGAGAAAAGCTCACATGGCCTTTTAGGTGAGCTAAAAATAAAGAGCATACATCTCTACCAAGGGAACTGTTTTCCCAACTCCACACTGCAATAAAAGACAAACTCCTGTATTAAATATTTTACGAAAGGATATGGAGTAAATGAACATGAGACCATAACACATATTAACTCCAACATCAATAATTTTTATGAGCTGTATGGCCATTTCGGAAATTAATTCCTCATTAGGAGCACTTGAACCCAAACAAAGGAAATCGATAATTTCAACAAATGTTTTAAATACATAAAACCAAACGAAATCCGAATAGGCAGTAATATCAAATATAGCTAAGGACAAAACTACGATGGAGGGAGTTAATCCTAAGGTTTTAGAATTTACATAAATAAGGATAATAGTAATCGAACAAAGTGTTCTAATGAGATTTTATCTCATGTATAAAAGTACACCATATCTAAGAAAAATGAAGAGCAAACATCTCTACCACGGGGAATTGTTTTACCAACTCTACACTGCAATAAAAGACAAACTCCTGTATAAAATATTTTACGAAAGGATATGGAGTAAATGAACATGAGACCATGACACACATATTAACTCCAACATCAATAATTTTTATGAGCTGTATGGTCATTTCGGAAATTAATACCTCATCAGCAGCACTAGAACCCAAACAAAGGAAATCGATAATTTCAAAATCTGTTTTAAATACATAAAACCAAACGAAATCCGAATAGGCAGTAATATCAAATAACTACGATGGAGGGAGTTAATCCTAAGGTTTTAGAATTTACAGAAATTTAGATAATAGTAATCGAACAAAGTGTACAAATGAGATATTATCTCATGTACAAGTACACCATATCTAAGAAAAATAAAGAGCATACATCTCTACCACAGGGAATTGTTTTACCAACTCCACACTGCAATAAAAGATAAACTCCTGTATTAAATATTTTACGAAAGGATATGGAGTAAATGAACATGAGACCATAACACATATTAACTTTAACATCAATAATTTTTATGAGCTGTATGGCCATTAGACTTTTTATGCAGTTTTTCTAACATTGTGAAAAAAACGGGACGGTGAATTTTTATAAAGTTTTGATATAAGTCATATGTATAGAGGACCTTTTATTTCCCAGTTTTTAGTGAAAATTGACTGTAAGGATTTTCATCTAGAAGAAATTGAATGAAAGCTGTGTTTTCAGCAAGATTTTGACAACGTATTTTCTTTTTTACTGCAAATCAATACTTCATGCATGCTTATGATCATTATTCTCTCATATTTAGGTCTACAAGTTTCTATCAAGAAGTTTGGCAATTTATAGTCTTTTTATGCCAATTCTTATATATCTACAGTGCAGTAGTATACGCTTCATGGTGATTTTTACCAGAACCGTGAACAAAAAATAAAACATCTTACGGTGAAAGTTTTCAAAAAATTTTCTAGAATAATATTAGAACATAATTGTTAAAGAAAATTGACTGTGTCGAAATTTTTTGGGATACCCCGGGTCTACTACCTTAATAAAACGGTGACATATAGATTTTTAAGTTCAACATACAGCTGAAGTATATACCTCTGAAATGTAAAAAAAAATATATAAAAAAATCTAACTGGTATTTATTTCATATGAAAGCTAACAATAAGCATGTTCTCACATTTCCCAATATATTCTTTGTAAATATCGCTGAAAAATATTACATTGCTGCTGCTGATAGGTTACTCCTTGAAACACGTGTACAGCATAACGAAATTTACCGTTTAATATGCAACTTTTGTATTTATTGTATTTTGGCCTGATTTTCAAAGCTTGATACAGGAACAGATGATCGGTGATCATTTTATTTTATTTTTTGAACAAATGAACTTAGACGTACAAAATATCTTAGAATAAACTAGAAAAACTGTGAGCAAAGCTCACTGATATATACCCCGCTCCCCAATTTGATAATAAATCAAACCAATCTCTGAAATAGAAGGTGCACATCTACAGTATGTCATAAAGACTGTGTTAAAGTTTAATGAAAATCTATTCAGTGGTTCAGGAGAAGTAGCGGATAAGAGATGGGTACCCACTTGTTATGTAATGATAAAGTCCATGTTTTACAACAGGAAATCCCGAAAAATCAATCAAATCAAATTCTGAAATAGGAGGTGCACATCTACATTATGTCATAAAAACTGTGTTAGTGTTTCATGAAAATCTATTCAGTGGTTCATGAGGAGTAGCGGATAAGAGATGGATACCCCTTGTAATATAATGGCGAAGTCCATGTTTTACAATAGGAAACCCCCCAAAAAATCAATTCAATTAAATTCTGAAATAGCACATCTACATTATGTCACAAAGACTGTGTTTCTTAAAAATCTATTCAGTGGTTCAGGAGGAGTAGCGGATAAGAGATGGGTACCCACTTGTAATGTAATGGCAAAGTCCATGTTATGCTATGGGACACCCCAAAAATCAATCTAATCAAATTCTGAAATAGAGGTCGCACATCTACATAATATCACAAAGACTGTGTTTAAGTTTCATTAAAATCTATTCAGTGGTTCAGGAGGAGCAGCGAATAAGAGATGGGCACCCCCTTATAATGTAATGGCAAAGTCCATGTTTTACAACAGGAAACCCCCCCCCCCCCAAAAATCAATCAAATCAAATTCTGAAAAAGTAGGTGCATATCTTCATTATATCACAAAGACTGCGAAATCTATTCAGTGGCTCAGGAGGAGTAGCGGATAAGAGATGGAAGCCCACTTGTAATGTAATTGCAAAGCCAGGTGTAACGGACAAACGGAAAGACAGAAGGACGGACGGACGACCCAATCACTATACACCCCACAAGTTTCAAGCAGGGGTATAAAAAATTCTGTCTGATATTTTTATTAGACTCGAACTACCTGAATTCATTCTGATGTCACAATGTTGAGTCCAACATAGTCAAATACATCACCTAGTACTGACTGTCATTTTTAAAAATGACAGTCCTGGAAGCTTCCGAAACAGTATGAGCATAACACTAGGAATGCTTCAGACTTCCAGTCTCTTACCACAAGAACTGTTTTTATTCAAATTACTCTTTGTCATCAACAATAAAAGTATGGATTTTTTTTGTCCCAGTTTTGCAGACTAGCACAACAATTTACGCTTTTAATACTAGTATCATAAACTTAAAAAGTCTTACTACTATTCTGGATCTAAATTAGGTCGAACTCTGTCCTCAAACTATAAGCGTGGCACAACATAGAATCAACTGAGCACTTTTAAGTCGCGAAAGATTTTTTTTTACATTTGAACAGAACGAAAATATATGCTCTTTAAAAAAATTTAAGGGTCATATTAAAAATAGACAAAATTGATATTACTGTAATATTTGCTCAATAGTTTGGAAGTATCAATTTTTTTCTAATATAGCATCATAATCTACACTTCTACTTCTCTTAAAACCATTTTACCATATCTTCCACTTGCACTTATACATACTTATATATAAAACAGTTATTTCAACTTACTGTTTCCGTATTTGTAAATAGTCAAAACTACATAATCCTGTATTAACCTTTTAACTTAAGGTAATAACAAAATTACCGAACAGAATATACCATGTCCGAACTCAACCCATCACAGTACAGAAAACGTCACATTATAGAGCATAAAACGCCATGAAATTATGTTTGGTCACCTGTGGTGGGCATGTTTGTGACACATGGCCGACAAACAACTGTTGAAACTCGGATATGGTCTTTTGTCAGAATCAACTATTATCTATAGTTTGTTATTATCATTGAAAATCGTATGTTTAATATTTCTATTTTCTACTAGTATTCAAATTGTTTTTGGTATGGTCGTACATTTGCTCTTGTCATTTGTCATGCTCATTGTACATTTTATATTGTTTTTTTTTTCTTCCAAATGAGCTGAGCTATTGTTTAAAAATCCCTCTCTGTTTATGTATTTATGTTTTGTTATTATGTGTTGTGTTTAATATCAAATAAACAGAGTAATTAAGTGACCAAATAAAGATAGTAAATATTTCTCCTCGCACAAGTGTTAATTCATATCAGATTTAGGGGTGAGAACGGAAAATTGATATGATACGCTCCCTTGCACTTTGTCCCTGCCTTTTGAACTGAATGTCAAGATTTAAGTCGATGATACATTAAACCCCTCTTGCATAGCTCTGTCCTTAGCTGATTTTGGCTTTCCAATTTAGATCCTATTGGTAATTTGTTCTCTATCAGAACATGTTTCGGTTCATTGATTTCCAAATATTTTGATTTAATCTGCACTGATGAGACATAAGTTGTCGAAATTCGCATATGTAGAACCTAAATCCACAGTAACCTCGGTATTTTGTTATTATTAGAAATAAATGAGTGCCTTTTTGTCGGGCTACGGATGACAGGGAGAACACTTTGACAGTTAATACTATGTTTGTTGACGATTCAGCATCCATGAGTATAAACAAATAGGGATGTAGCGTTGTTCGACAGCTGACAATTAACTCCGTTAACCTAGTGGCAGTGTCTTGAGCTTACAATTAGGCATCAACAAAACTCATGGTTTAAGGCTTCATGACGACTTCAAGATGAAGAGCAACAATAAAAGTGTTGTTCTCTTTTACTCCATATCCCTTCATTGCTTATTCCCTAACTTTCTTACGTGCGTTTAGTCTCATACACATTCATTCCATATCCTTGTATTTTATATATTATTTGAGCGAAGAAAAATCGAAGCGTTATACTCTATACTCTTGATACTAGTAACCTGCAGTTTGTTCAGAAAAAGACAGACATTGTAGTTAATTGTTCACATGTAATTATTAAAACAGAAACAATTTGCACATGATAATAAAGGAAACGTGTCAAAATTATATCATCTTTATATTTTGCAGGGGTATATTGTGGATTAGTGTAAGACAAAGTTCAGGAGTTATCTGTTATGTGTTAACATGCACCAAAGGTCATGGGAAACTTATAACTGTATCAAAACGAACAACAAAGGGTCAACAAAGCATGTGAGAAATACGAAATTATGGATGGGCATTTAATTTTGATAATCTGTATCTATTATATATTTTGTGTGATTTCATGTCTTGAGGTTTTATTCAAGTGGTCACTTATCGTTTTTGTCTGCCTGTTGAAAAATTCGATTCAAAGCTTTAAACTTAATTGTGTGTTCATAACTACAGAACAAACATGCAATGATCTTAAACGTTTCCAAAACGTTTTAACGTTTACACGTTTCTGCTATTTCAGGTTTTAGTTTAAAAGTTTATAACATTTTCTTGAACGGTGCCCTATACATATAAGAAAACGCATTATTTATAAGCTTTGGTAAGTGGACACATTCATATAATATACGCATCGAAAAAACCGTTCAGACGTTGTACGAACGTTTCAGCAACCATGCATTATCTATTGTGTATTTCATATTCGCTTTATGTTGCTTTTCTTTTTTAGAACAAGTGCACACGACTAGATACAGAAGTTAGAATTTACAATTTTTAAAAATGTTTACAAGATTGATATTTTATCAAGGATTGTCTCCTTTCAGCAAACACATGCACTTATTTTGTTTAGTGAAATTTTTATTTTGCTTTATAACATGTTTGTTACTTTGATTTACTTCGAAAGGAAACACTTTAAAACTGATCGAGATTTTATTTGAAAATATTGGAATCAATCATTTCTAAATATTTATTCTAGTTGGTCATAGGGTAAAACATCTGAAAAGTTATACATTTAAAGTCTTATACTGACCAAATCAGACTTTATAATTAATGGCTTTTATGTCCATTTAATACTACATGGCACCAAATATGATCTCCTAAGCTATGTAGTAAATTAAACACATATCACCCATGACTTTTTGTTATCACTAAGACCAGTGGTCGGACACAGAAACTGTCACCTTAGTGACATCAATAAATTCTTTATGATATGTCCACAGTGAAGTTCATAACAGTAATTTGGACATTGCAAATTCATTACATTGCAAGAAGATTTTGCTTCAATTTGCTCGACGCCTTGTATAATAATTGAATGTAATCTTCTGAATTATCTAAAAGAACTTCATATTTATATTTTCTTGATAAATTTCTATGTATTATATATACCAGATCATAATAAAACTGACTGATATACCAAAACTAATTGGACAATCAATATTTCAACTTCATAAAAAGATTCCTGTTTCATGTTTGCAATTTGTGAATTTGAGTTTCGCCCCTTTCTGACTAGTAACAACCATTTGGGAAATTAGGAAAATTAATTATAACTTTATCAGACTTAAGAACGTGTTTAGAAAAGATGTTTTTTTTATTGAGGCATTGGACGACCCCAAATTGTAAATTGTTTAAAGGCTGATGGAGAGGAAATAACCTTTCAGGCCTTACAACAATGCCAATATCACAGATGCTTGAAGTAATCTGTTCGAAAAATGCAAGTGAAAACTCGTACGTTAGTTGGTCTTTAACTCACATTAACTTGCGAGACTAAACATATTAGATTTTCTATAGATGAAAGTTTGTAAGTCGCACTTCAAATTTTAGTAAAAAAAATCTCGATTACCTAACTCGTTTTTTTAAATGAAACCCACCAAATTAGTAGGAACGTGACTTTTTGATACAATGGAAAGATATTGACTAAATGCACATGACACAAACTACAAATACCTGGCGAAACCGAGCAATTGAACAACGCTTTTATTGTTGTTCTTCATCTTGAAGTCACCATGAGGCCTTCAACAATGAGCTGTGCTCATACCTAATTGATGCCCCCCCCCTCCCTGCACCGGTCCGAACAGAATTTATTGCTAATTGATTAACAACGAAAAATCTATGGTCTTCGTTATCTATGGATACGGGATCGTCAACAAATTTAACTGACAAAACGTTCTTACAAGTTGATAGATTACAACCACAACATACAAGCAACCACAGCGCACTCTTCGAGTCAATTGCAAGAAAACTTGGTATAATGAAATAGAAAGTAATGGGTACTGTAAACAGAATGGCCAGAATAATATTTGGAAATGACAAGAAATAAAATGCCAAAACCTGAAAGTATGAAATAAAATGCCAAAACCTGAAAGTATGAAATAAAATGCCAAAACCTGAAAGTATGAAAATGTATCCATGAGATATTCTTTCAAGAATAAGTAAACTATAGCTGAAATATACACAGAGCATACATCTCTCGCACGGGGAATGTTTTTACAGACTCCACACTACAGGAGTGACAAACCAAAATCTTGACTTAGCAATGGAAGTATATTGAGTAATTGGACATGAGACAAAGTCTCTTTAAAAAAAATGCTGAAACCAAGCGATGGAAGAACGCTTTCATTGTAGTTCTTCATCCTGAAGTTACCATGTCTTTTGGAAACATTACTATGATTTTTTGGAGCGATTATAATTTCTGTATAATTATCTCCCCTTGATTAAATGAAATAAAGTGATTTGTTTTGCATATTTATTGAATAAATGTTTTCACTAAGACTAGTGGTCAGACATAGAATCTGTCACCTAAGTGACCTAAGCTATCAATTATAAAAAAAACTGTACACAATTATTTTGACAACTTTTTTTATTGCTAAGGCTCAAAAAATAAGAGATTAATTGAGTTCTTGCTATCAAAACAATTCATTTAAATGTTGTCTTTTTTATTTCCGTACCTTGTGGCTGTTTCACGTCCTTGTTTTGTCTTTGTTGTTCTCTGTTGCCGTTTTTGTCATGTCTTTGGACTTTTGTGATCATGACTTCCCGTGTTTCTTCGGTATTCTACTGCCGTTGTTTCAACTAATAATAGTGGAAAAGAGATTTACAAAACATGTCACGTATCAACAAAGTACAGACCAAGGATATGAGGTAAAGTTTAAGAACTCAAGTAATCATTGAGAAATAGAAGCCATTTCACAGGAGGACGAAACATTTCGAATGTTCAGACGAAGAAATTTAGATAAAGGTAGAAGAAAGTGAGAACCGAACTGTCAGTCAAAAAACAAACAATCCAGGAACAACGGAAACACCGTAACACCAAGAAACATGGACACCACGTGAGTATACGGAACGGAAAAGGAAAATGAAGACACAAATAAAGATGAACAACACGGACCCAATAAAAACCATGAATGAGATCAGGTGCACAGGTAGAGTGAGCATCTCTTGCTTCTTATAAGACACCGAACAGATTTTTGATCATGACGAGAAATAAAAAAAACTAGTTGGAAAGCAATGGCTGTCAAAATGGATATAAAAATTGCATAAACGTGTATCCTGTTATATGAAGTTGACACACACCATTTAGTACACAAACATTCCCTCGGCATGCACAACGGTCAAAATCACAAACCTTTACTCAAGAAATATCAGGGTAGCAGTGAAAGAATACTGAATTCCCTTTTGGACGACGAGTGAACGAGGGTAATAAGAAAATTACTTCACAGAACTGTCAAAAGACAATGGCCGAAGAACAAAAAGACAAAGCAGGTGCATCGGAAAATTGTCAGTCGCAATGGTCCTGACTGGGTACAGACATTAAATAGAATTGGTGTATTACGTCAGTTTCTCCAATTCTTAGCGTGTTAACCCAGTTGGTTAAAAATGCGTATTATTTTTAATCCACACGTTGGTTAAATTTCGGCGTGATCTGTCCCGCAACGTTTCATTTCATTCATAAAGTCTATTGTGACGTCATTGTGACTAGGCTTTCAGATAGCGCGGCAAACGTTGACAACCGTGCTGAACCATTGAATAAGCAGTAAAAGTCATTGGAGAAACAATATATCCTTCCATTTGTTCGTGGATTACTATATTTCTCAATTCTCGATAGTTAAATTTCTGATTTTAACATGCTCGCTAAAGCTCGCATGTTGAAAATCATAAATTTAACTGTCTCGAACTGGAGAAATATCTTAATCCACTTGAGCCGGAAGGATATAATATATTCAAACCCCCTCAAGTGTGGTAGTGAAAACAATGAAGATCAAATAACTAAATACCGAAGTTCCTGTGAATTTAATTTCTGCATATGCGCATTTCGACAACTTATGTCTGTTCAGTGCAGATAAAATCTAAACCTTTGGAAGACCATAAAACGAATAGATCAAATAATTCGTTTCACTTTATGTGTTTATTCAAAATAGGGAATACTTGACAGACTCAGACTCAGAATACTCGATGAGAAGCTGAAAGAACTGATGAGAATAGCACAAAGCAGAACAAAATATTTCTTGCAGAATATGCACCACTGACGAAAGCTGGGTTCTAGAAAATAAGAATATGCATGTTAAATGAAAATTGGCGAATAAAATTTCCAAGCTGTAATAAAAAAAATGGGAAATGGATAGAAAATTGTACCAGCTATTTATCGACAAAAATGATATTGGTTTGAAGTCCTATATTGTGTAGCTTGCGGAAAATTGCATACTGTGAAAGTACTATTGTTCGTGGGGTTCCAATTTTCGTGGATTTCGTGGATCGGTTAAACCACGAAATTAAGTTCCTAACGAAATGCATATTTTCCATAAAGTTAAGGAATTTGAAACCACGAATTGAAGTACCCACGAAATAGTGATATTTACGAAAACCAAGAAATTTGATGTCCACGAATAAAAGTACTTCCACAGTACTTGCCCACAACGCTTTTAAGAAACGCACTGTGTTATTCACTTTATAATGTTCATAGATTGTTTACCATGTTCTACACTGTAGTAGAAATACAACAAGGATAACTATGAAAATTACAAAAACATATTAGGTAAATACCAATTTCGAGAAACATGATTTATAAAAACAAAAATTAAAAACTTAGAAATATTGCAAGTTATATTTTTTCGCATATAACAATTTCATCGCTTGCCCTTTTTAAAAATGTACTAAGACATATAATTCACTGGGTGCCAGATAATCAATTAAAGTTACTTGTTTGCAAAACAATCTATGACTTCTTGCTTCATTACTCTTTTGCACTTTCTTATCCGATAAGTATTTTTAAAAGATTCAAAAGTCTGATAATATATTGTTCTGCCTGACAAGAGAAGAAATTCTCTGTTCACACCTTCCTCGTATTACCTGGTGACCTAAACACAAAACCCTCATTACAATGTTAGCTGGTTGATCAAACAGATGTCCCTCAAATGATATATATTCCAACGCCTGCATTTAACAATAGGTAAACATTTTGACAGCTTCTCCCCTAATTACAATTAGCAGGTAAACTTGCTATAATTCTTTGTTTCCCTCACACAAAAAAGAAGAAAAAGCAAACTTCTCATAGCACCTTTGGTGGTCTTAATAAAAGTTTATTTTAACATAAGCTATACCCCATGTCATGATAAGTTAAAATTAAAACTATATGATATTGTGAAAACACGAAAACCAAAACATAATGAAACCAAAAATGTTAAATCACAACAGGGTATACAATATTGGACTATCAGACAGGGATAGAGAACAAGAGGCTCTCAAGAGCCTGTACCGGTTACCTGGGTCTTATGTAGCACTATGATTCCAATTGATGGTCCATCTTTGGTGGTGTATGTACATAAAAATCAGAAATTGTTTAAACAGTTTCAAAGAAGATTTTTGAATGCAGTTTCCAAACTTAAGGGCCCTATGTTAATCTACGTTCCCTTCTGGCAGCTATTTAACATTAACTTTGTAGAGGGTCACCCAAGGACTATCATATCAAAATTCTGAAATTTTTAAAGCAGTTTCAGAGGAGAAGATCTTTTTATGCATTTCCCATTGGGTTCAATGTCAAACTAAGTTTTGCTACTGGTGGCCATGTCGGAAGACGGGTCAGCACCAAAAAAACAAACTTGGTCAAAATCTCACAAGTTTCATTTATGTGATGTTTAAATTGAATCCATTCATTGGTTTTCCATTATATCTTTGTATGTATTTCCCCTTAGGGTCCAATTCGTCGCTGGCGGCCATGTTGGATGATGGATCAGCATCGAAGTAACAACACTTGGTCAGCTTCTCATAAGCATCATTTAAATGCAAAGTTTGGTTTAAATCTATTTAGCAGTTCTCTAGAAGAAGATATTTTATTAAATTAAGTTCACAGCTGGTGACATTCGGTCAGCACCTAACAGGCATCATTCATGTCATGTTTGATTTGAATTCATTCAGCAGTTCTCTAGAAGATCTGTGTGTGCATTTCCCATAGGATGCAATGTTGTCGGTCATGTAAAATGACGGATCGGCACCAAAGTAAAAATACTTAGTCAGCACCTCATAAGCATTATTAATGCCAAGTATGGTTCAAAGCAATTCAGTAGTTCTCAAAAGAAGTTCTTTGTATGCATTTTCCCATTGGGCCGAATGTTAAAATTTAGTTTCCCACTGGCGGCCATGTTGAATGATGGATCGGCACCAAAGTAGCAATACTTGGGCAGCACCTCATAAGCATCGCTCATGCCAAGTTTGTTTCAAATTCATTCATTTGTTCTCAAGAAGAAGTTCTTTGTATGCATTTTCCCATAGGGTCCAATGTTAAAATCTAGTTCCGTGCTGGCAGCCATGTTGGATGACTGATCGGCAATAGAGTAACAACACTTGGTCAGCACCTCCCAGGCATCATTCATGCCAAGTTTGGTTCAAATCCATTCAGTGGTTCTCAAGTAGAAGTTCTTTGTATGCATTTTCCCATAGGGCCCAATGTTAAAATTATGATCCCCGCTGGCGACCATATTGGATGACGGATCGGCACCAAATTAACAACATTTGGTCAACACATCATAAGCATCATTTGTGCAAAGTTTGCTTCAATCAATTCAGTGGTTCTCAAGAAAATGTTCTTTGTATGAATATTCCCATTAGGTCAAAGGGTAAACTAATTTCTCCGCTGGTGGCCATCTTAGAAGAGGTCGGAAATCTTGACCGTGTTCAGTAAAATATAGTCCCTTACATGCTGAACGTTTTTGCAATTCAAAAATTTAAAAGCGTTTTTGAAGTATAGGACAAAAAGTATAAAGTCACGAAAAATTTGACCAATAATGGACAATAACTCAAATATAGGTACTTGGATTTTTCTTCAAAATGTCTATGTAAGTAGATCTTAACATGCTGAACATTTTTTGCAATTTAAGCTTAACCTCTGTCTGTTATTGTTTTTTTTAATAAAAAATAAAAAAACATAAAAATTTTGAAAATTTTACGAAAAAAGGGCAATAACTTAAGATGGGTCATCAAATTTTCTTCAAAATGTCAGCATTGGTAGATCATGTCATGCTGATCATTTTTACCCATTGTCAGATTTTTGATATCTGTAACGGTTTTTGAGTTACTTGCCAAAAACTGAAATTTACCCCTATGTTATATTTTTAGTAACAGCAGCCATGTTGTTTGATTTAAGACATAGAAAATAATAAAATTAAAACTAGAAACCCTAGTGATGATTCAGTTAAAGTTTGGTTCTATTTGAACCAGTGGTTTCAGAGGAGAAGATTTTTGAAGGTCGGACTGACGGAAGGACACGGATGCCAAGTGATGGCAATAACTCACCCTGGCATAGCCAGGTGAGCTAAAAAATATATACTTTATAACGATAAAAAGAATAATATAGTAGAGATCAAAGGAAATTATAGATCTAAAATAATGCATATTATCATTCATATTTCACATTTCAATGGAAAATGTCAAAAGTTAGATCACGATTGTTTATGAAACATTATGGCATGTTTACTCTTATATAACAGCTTCAAACCGCAAAATTAATAGATTTATCTAACTGATTGAGATAGGCAATTTACAGGTATGATCCTGGTCATGATCAGCAATGTGACTCAGATGAAAACAATTTGACGCGGACTCGAGCATTGATCGTTTGGGTGATTAACATAAATAACTACAGTAAAATTAATTGCTGATTAGAATAATCAACTGCATATCTAATGTGACATTAAAAGAAAATGTTTGAAGTTACTTTTTAAATTTAACAGAACTGGATCGGGAAGTTCTTTTTTTCTTTCATTGTTAGAAATTGTAAGTTTGCGTCGATTATTGCATATCTTATAATTTGTTTTGACTGTAACTAATTGTACATTAATAGTAACTTCGGTATTTTGTTATTTATCTGAGCCTGTAAAATTGTTAATAATTAAAATTTATATTCCATATGAAAATAAATAAAAAAAAAAACTGAAGCAATATACGGTAAATGTCAAGCCAGTAAAACTTTAAGAAATGAAACATTATGAATTTGAATTTTTGACATAAAGAGTAGTGGTTGTGTAGATCACGGTGTCTCATTTTAGGTAATTTGAAAATAGAAAAAGAAATGTACGCAAAATGCGCATATGTGATCATATTTTAGAATTAGTAATAGGCAGCTTCAAAAATATAAAAAGAGAAAATAAAATCTGTCCGCATTGTCATATAGATATATTAGAAGATGAGACTTACTTTTTCTATAAATGTCGAAAATATATAACTTCTAAATTTTAAGATTTTCTGGTCTTTTAAAATCATCTGCTCCGCAGTTCATGTGTTCTAATAAAAAACAAAGATTCTTCTCTAATATTGCCTACAATAATCATTGTTCCTGGACATGTCATGAGCACTCAATTTTTGCTGGGCAACATTTTTGTTTGTTTTTGGCAACACTGTTTATCAACAGGTTATAGGTATTCCGGTGGATAAAAATTGTGCACATCTCATTGCAGATCTTTTTCTGTTTTGTTACGAAGAAGACTTCATGAAAAAACCTAAAAACGGAACCATACCAAACAGTGATAAACTTATAACTATTTTCAATGATTACAGCAGATATATTGACGATATTCTTGCTATTGATAATCCCTAGTTTTTAAATTGTGTAGACATTATTTATCCGCAACAACTGAAATTAAATAAAGCTAACAATGATTCCAAATTCTGCCCTTTTCTGGATCTAACTATCATTATTGACTCTGGTAAAATAAAAACTAAAATATATGATAAAAGGGATGATTTTGATTTCACTTTTACTAATTTCCCTTTTCTTCACGCCGACATTCCTCTAGCTCTATCCTTTACGGGGTGTATATTTCTCAACTAGTACGATTCGCACGGGTGTTCTACGACGATTTTAATGAACGTAACCCTACTATAACAGCCAAACTTTTACAACAAGGTTACAGATTTCATAAGTTGTTGGATATATTAAAGAAGTTTCATAATACATATGAACATTTAATATCTAAATATGACGTTACTCGCAAACAACTTATTACTATGGGCATTTCTAATCCTTGCTTATACGGAGATGTTGAAACTGATTATAGATCCAGAAAAGATGGGACGTAACTTACATTCTTTACGAAATAGGGGATATCGACAAGATACTCTGCTTGGCCTGGAGATCTGGTGACCTGAAAATTTTACACACATACTGACCTTTCACTGATACTGCCGATGTCTACTGAAATATATGATGGTTCTTGACCAAACCCTTCCGGCAGTTTTGAGTTTCATTTTTCTTCCATAGTGCGACAGTGGCTGTTAAATAAAAAAAAATAGAAATAAAAACATTTTTTTCTTTTACTATTAATTGTTTTCCAGTTAACATTTTCGAGTCCCTGTGCTGTTCCCGACACAAACTGATGTCATATACTCTTTCTAATGTGCATTTACCCAACATTCACTCACATAACATTAAATAATAACAGAATTCAGACAATTAGATAAAATATAAACATACACTGCACATCAAACAATTGTAATAGTTATTAAATAAACATTTTTATTGTGAATTTGTGTAGAGCAGTACCTGTAATATATAACAACAATGGTTTTTATCACATTGCTAATAAATAGTAGCAAATATACAGATCACACACATTTATTTAACTTTATAAGATTTTATACGATTTTGACACTAACCATGATACATATGGGTAAGTGCAGTACTCTATAGAGTCAAAACTGTTGATTTTACGAGGAGAGTGTTTCCGTTTTACGTCAAAATAGCTACATGCTGAAATGAATTTATTATCTGGGTGTATATAAAAGAAGTTTGGCATGTAAACTGTTGACTACAGAAATGTAATTATATGTTTAAGATTATTATAATAGGCATTATTAAATTTGGGTGGCACGCATATTTTTATGAGAAAAAAATAATCTGTATACAGTTACGCACCTCCATAATATCAAATTATTTGCTTTGTATTGACAAGAACAACATGATTCTTTCGCATGAATTCATAAGTTTAATGTCTTAAAATTAAAAACACCAGCAACTTAAAACCATAAAATATGCTCATGAGCAAAAAGATCAAGAAAAGAAGCATTGCTTAAAAAATGTATTTAACAATTCTCAAGTTCCTATTTATCATTTTTATTATTTATGCTTGTCTCTAGTCTGTTATATGTTTTTTGCTAGTGTGGTTCCCTGATGGGTTGTGGTATGTGATTGTAATTTTCGGCCATTGTAGGTGTTTACTGTTATCTTGTCTTTTTAATTTATGAATTCTTAAAAAAGGATATGGTTTTATACTTTGCTAAAGTTGGCATTAAATGACAACTTATACATTGCTAAAGTTTGCGTTTAATGACAACTACTACATTGCTCAAGTTGTCGTTAAAATGCATTTTATTAATCACTATTGATGTTATCTTACTCCAAATCATTTATAAATGTTCCTGCTTTAAGATATATTTCCTAAATTTGACATTAAACAATATGTATATTTTGACGGTCTATGTGTTTGAAATTTTTTCCTGTGTTCATGTAATATATTAAAAAATTTTCGATAATCTATGTATATCACCTATTTATTATGATAAAATATCAGATCTAGTTGGTCTAGCGAAATTTGGGTCAATTCTATAGCCTTTTATGGTATAACTTTACTTTGATATTGTTGTGTATCGAATCAAAAAATCAAAGGCATTATAGAACATATATCGTTTTCCGGGCCTTGATTTGAAAAAACTCATTTATTGGGACGTTCCAAATATGTGATTGATACATGAACCCCTAACTATTATATTTTGGTGTAGATCGACAGAAACGCATAAAAAGGGAAGCTGGGAGATATGGTATAATTATTATCTTTTAATGCCCGTCACCAGTATGCTTGTATTGCGAGTCTTGACTTCCTTTATATAGCAGTAGAAAACCTTGTCAACATTAACAACAGCTTCACCAGTAACATCTGGAATTTCAATTAGATGCACTTTTTTGATCTCAGGTAATAAATTCAAACATGAAACTGCAGTTTATGTAATCGACCGATTAATTTGTATCATTACAACGAAAATTACGTCATATTTAGAGCAGACATTTATCGCCATGCCGCCAATTTATCGTTGCCAAGAATTGTTCCGCTTCCGGAAATTCAGTTGGGAAAAGTAATGATGTCGATATGCCTTGTTATCAAACTATTACTTTGTAATGTGTCAAACACAGTTACCTAAAGGTTGTTTATCTTAAAAAAACAAATTGTTTATACACACGTACACTTCTTTTTTATTAAGATGGATTAAAATGACAAGAATAAAACAGACCTCGGTGCCACATTTTTAAATAACAAAGTACCGAAGTTACTGTTAGTTCATTAGGGTTCGACCACTTGATTTATAGGATGTAGTGGGCTTGGAAGAAATTCAAATAAAAATTCAGGATCAAAATTTGGGGAAAAATAGGACATGAGAAGGCTAAAAGAAATAATCAGGATGCAAATATGAATAAAAATCTTTTGCATGGACGGAAAAAGACAGATTTTTCCAGTGAGAAAAAGTTCAGGCTCGAAGTTTGTATTGAAAAAATATCCAGAATCAGTTTTCCGGGTGTTTCTTTAAAATTTTGTTAAATTTCCCCATGATCTTATTTTGTTATTTTGTCGTATTTTTTCATCTTTTTTCATTTCAAACAAAATATATAAGAGTTTTTGGACACCAAAGTTCTAAATTTCCAAAGTTCTAAATTTCAATGCTGAAAGAATTAAATATTAAGCAATCAATAATAATCTGTATTGCCTACAACATCGCCACTATCGGACGAACTCAAAGCTTTAAAAAGGTTTATAAATTTCTAAACTATATAATCCAATTATAGGCGAGGTTTTTTTCGCTTTTCGATCAGCCATTTTTTGTCGTTTGATCTCAATCTAGCATCAGTTAATATGACAGCAAAGAAAGTCGCCTTGCCGTCGGATAGTTTCTGTATCGTGGAATTTCCGGCAGTAACTGACGGGTTAAGTATATGAGTATTAATTCCCACTAAGGTCAAATTACTGCAAACCCTTTATTTGGAATTTTTCAGGTTTATTGTTAATATTGAAGAAAAATACATTAATCATTTACTTTCATTTGAATTTCAACAAAATTATTTAAATAGCGTTTTAGTGGTTTTTTTATGGATACAGTTATTGTACACATATACTATTATTTGACTGAAAATAGTGTACTTTATAATAAGTTAAATGAGAAAAAAGTTATTTATAATAAACAACAACGCAGATAGAATTTTCTTCAAAAAATATTTTGTTCTACTGAATATGATCTATGTTTGGTGAGGAAACAGAACTCCAAGATGTTCATATTTTCATTCGGATATAATTCAATTCATTTATATTTGACGAAATATCTGTTATACCGAATAGACATGGCTTCAAATTTTCTCAAATTATTGTTTTTGTTATTTTATGTTCCTTATTTAAAAAAAATATAGATGTACATTTTCTCTTAGAATATATATATATTTATGAATAATACACATATATGATTATGATTATTAATAAATATATATACATATATGTCAAATATCTATATATGCAGTAAAATAATTTCTACAATTTCGGTTGTTATTTTAATCTATCAATTTACTGTATTGAAAAGAAAAACACAAACATAACCGCCCCTTTCAAAACATTGGTTACAATATTAACCAATCCAAAAAATCGTTACAAAATGTAATTTGATCCCAAATAATAACAAACGCGTTAAAAATAACATAAAATAACAGTTTAAAACATGAGTGTTTCCGACATTTTTATTGCTAAATGCAACTGGACCTCCACATGATGTGGTTAAACTCATTTTTTTATGATTTATTGAACAGGTTGTTTGCATTTCATTTCATCTATGTGCTATATACAAATATAAATATATATTTATATTTATTGATTTTCTGTTAGAATGACGACTTTAAAAAATATTCAGCTACCGTCTTTCAAGGACAGATGTCTTACAAAATGTGCAACAATGAAGTGTAATGAAATCTTTTAATATACAAGAAATAATATTTTAATAAAGTTGAAGAAATATGCATTCACGTGTAAGATCTTAAGGGTCATTAATACTATCTGACATTAAACATTATTAGGATAATACTAATGTGTGGTCTGACTGCACATGCGAAAAAGCGTTACGTGTCTCTATTTGATAAGAAACTGTAATTATTCTACTTGTTTTCCGGCATCTCATGCCATCATATTGCACGTGTGGAATTTTTATCTTTATATATCATACTTTGAAAAATTATTTTTGATTTTTAACTTCTACAACATATTCTGAATTAAAATTTTGAAAAATTATTACTTATAGAACCGCATATATTTTTATCATGATTATAAATCATATTACCTTCCAGTTCAACAATGAATGAAAAGTTTCAAATTTAATAATAATGTTAAGTTATTAAAATCATGCAGAAAGTTTTTTATTGCGTATCAAATTAACAATAGAATGATATGGAGTAGATGTACATGAGACAAAGTCTCTACAAATACATGATAAAAGCAAGCAATGGAAAAAACGCTTTTATTGTCGTTTTTCATCTTGAAGTCACCATGAGTCTGTGTTAATCAACAGTGGGTATATGCATATTTTCAAAATGTCTCATAAACACGAAACTTTTTTCCCGAAAGATGAAAATCATTTATTTCTGGAGTGTGTACCTCAAGAAATCATATTTATTTATTTGATGGTGTTGTTGTAAATAACAAAAATACCGAAGTTACAGTTAATTTGGAATCTGCGTTTGCGCATTTGACAACTTATGTCTCTTCAGTGCAGATCAAATCAAAATATTTGGAAATCAATATACAGAAAAATATGCAGAGGCTGAGAGGGAATAAATTACCAAAAAAATCTAAATAGAAAAACCAAAATTAGCTAAGGACAGAGCTATGCAAGAGGGAGATACTCCTTAGTTTTGAACAAAAATTTCGATAAAAGCTATTTCAAGTTTCCAGATTAAATCGGGCAACAACGAAGTACTGGCTACTGGGTTTGTGAATACCCTCGGGACTAATAATTCACCAGCAGAGGCATCGGCCCAGTGGTAATAAATAACAAAAATACCGGAGTTACTGTTAATTTGGATTCTGCATATGCGCATTTCGACAACTTATGTTTCTTCAGTGCATATCAAATCAAAATATTTGGAAATCAAAGTTTTGCAAAAGTTTTGCTCCAAAACTTGACTTTTTGGACCATTTTTTAATTCTTTTTATTGAAAGTGTTTAAAAAGGACGCCGAGAACCTAAGATCAAAATTTAGAAGAAAGTATAAAAAATTGGCACTTTAAAATGATAGTTTATTTTGTTGGGATCAAGAGGTCTACAAAATTATTCTCAACAAACAAGTGTTAAAATACCAAATTTGTCATACTTTGATTCAAATGATATTAAATGATTTCAATAAGGAAATTCATCATTGCATTCAATGTGTCGTTTAACTGACCAAGATCCATTGAGCAGTATTCCAAAAGACTAATGCAGATAAAAACATGGTACAGGAATATCACAGTAGAAATTACAAAACAGTTCACAGAACATTTATGCAGCTTTCTTTTGTCCACTACATGTACACTGTGGTAAGTAAAAGGTTATAATGGAGTAGAGTAAACATGAGAGAACTGTCTAGTTGAACGACAAAAATTTAATATGGGGTAACCAAGGAGAACCGTTCCATATCTAAGATTATATCTCGAAGTATAAATGGTTTTTAAAGATTTAAAGGATCTTTCATGAATTTATGATAATCCAAATACACTGATCACTTCGTTATCTTTACAAAAAAGGATGATATTTTAGTTGATTTGGCTTTCCATTTTGATCTTATTA